>PDUO01000007.1:769299-842109 GCA_003008705.1 Pezicula radicicola | reverse complement strand
GGATTGTTTTAACTATTACCATAGAGAGCTAGGGCTACAATAGAGGTTTATATCCTCAAATCTTACCTGAATTCGGAAATATACGCAATATGATTAGCTAATAAACCCCTGTCGCCTAAGCGAGGTTGGACGCTTCGACGGCTGAAGGGATAAAAACGATAAAAATCGTTGTTGTACAGAACCCCCCCCCGCCGGATTATTCCTTGTCAATTTTCGTATTTTTCGTATAGAAATGCGAGGTAAAACTAGGCCCATTCTGGTAATGAAACGCAGCTGCTTTAGCAACCTGTATACCAGGGCATGTAGCCTATAGCCGTAATATGTACAGCCTATAATTACAGGCTATGTACCCTATAATTATAGGCTACATGCCCTATAACTATAGGCTGAATACTCTATAACTATAGGCTATAGAGTTCTATAAAAATTTAAATAGTACTCTATAGTACTATTTGTATTATTTTACAACTACTATAATTATAGGGTAAGTAGCCTATAATTATAGGGCATGTAGCCTGTAGTTGTAGGGTATAGAGCCTGTAGTTGTAGGGCTTATATCACGAGGCCGAAAAAACAGCGATAGATCTTAGTATCACTAATATAGCCGACAAGGAATAATCCGGCCGGGGGGGGTTCTGTAGAAACCTCGGATAGCCCTAAATAATCCGAATATTTTGATTGCTTCTATGCCTCTATTTAGAAGGTACAAAAAGAGATCAACTCTTTTTAAAATCGGTATTTAATCCTATTAGCTCGCTTCTCTTACTATTGCGTAATAGATAAAGGAAGCTTTCTTAAAAACAAGTATTATTTGTAGATCCTTCTAACTTTAAGAGTATCGGCAGATTAGAGGAATTTATATATAAAATCACGGGAGATAAAATGCCACTACTATTCCTCTGTAAATGGCTAGTTTCGCCAAGTACTAAATATAGGATTTATATTTATCCCGGGGGGGATACTGTATAAGGGGTACTATTTCGGTGAAAACTTTAAAAGGGGACATGCGAGTGGTAGCGCAATTATTCAGAAGTGGTTGCGGGAGAAAACTGGGAGCTTGCGCACGACCAAGATAAGCCACACTTAGGCATGCAATAATAATGGAATTGCTTCTCTATATGACAAACCTTAAACTGCTCTTGGTAGCAAAGGAAACAAGGGGGCTGTGCAGGGGAGTTCATGATTACCTCGGTTCGCTTAATTCATGAATATTAGGCGATTCATGAATTTGTCTATACAAAATATTTTTTTGTTAAAAGAACTTCTTGTAAGCAGTCCCTTTTCAACCCTACCTTTAAGTAGGTTTAGTGTAGATTGTTAGCCTTCAACGAATTTATGAATATTATGATTTTCATGAATATGATATGAATTTCCTAAGAAAAGGGGTTCGCTAATTGTAACTGTGCTTTGACAATATGACTTGATAGTCAATACCGAGGACACCAATCGAGTGATCATGTTTGTTGCGAATCTACCAGTTCTGAACGCTTCATTATACACTTTAGAATTTCAGGGTACAAGCCTACCTATAACTTCATAAATGTCAATTGGTACTGGTGATGTAGTAAAAAGTCAAGACCCGTCAAGGTCTAACAGCCAGTTTTCTGTTATAAATCTGCTTGGATATCCTCCTCTTACTTCCTAAGAATATCACAACTTTGTCACTTATCTAACATAATCGCGACGCCCTTCTTGTTCACAATGTTTGCTTCTTCGGTTCTGTTTTTGTCCTGGCTCTTAGCCTCCAGTGTCTCCGGAGCTGCAGTATCAATGTTCAAAGACCTCTCAACAATGGAGCCATCGACATCAGTCTATCCCCAAAAGTCTACAGGAGACCCACCATACTCTGTTGCGGAGTCTGATCTGCGGGCCGCTATCTCCATGCCGCAGAACTTCACGTTCGGCCAGAAGATGCCCGTCCTTCTTTCGCCAGGTACCGGCGTTACCGGAATGCAAACCTTCCAGGGGAATTTCCTAAAACAATTAACTGGTAGCCCGACTCTGGATCCAGTGGTACTCAATATTCCTGACAACTTACTCAACGATGTGCAAGTTAACGCGGAGTATGTGGCGTATGCCTGCAACTATGTCTCCGCCGTCTCCAATAATATGAATGTCAGCATTGTGACATGGTCTCAGGGGTCTATCAATATGCAATGGGCCGCCAAGTACTGGCCATCTGTACAGAGCACAGTCAGTGATTTTGTCGCCATCTCTCCCGACATCAAAGGATCAACCATCGCAAATGCTTTCGGTCCCTTAATCAGTGGAGCTCCTGTCGCTCCAGCTCTTCTCCAACAAGAAAGCGGTTCCATGGCCATTGCCACACTTCGGAACAACGGAGGCGACTCTGCCTTGGTCCCAACAACGGCCGTATACAGCTCTGCTGATGAAATCGTAATGCCTCAGACTGGCGATACAGCATCGGGCTTTTTCGCCGACGCCCACGGTGTAGGCGCTTCCAATTCTCAAGTCCAGACTGTCTGTCCCAACCAGGCCGCTGGTGGGCAGTTTACACACGAAGGCATGCTGTATAACTCACTTGCCTTCGCCCTTGCTATGGACGCCTTTGCCAACCCAGGACCGGGCCAGGTATCTCGCCTTGATCTTGCAACAGTCTGTGGCGCTGCCCTCGCTCCCGGCCTTACTGCAGCAGATAAGCAAACAACCGACAACACGATTGCGGAAGCCGCTAGCAACATTGTAACTTTTGAGGCTTCAGGGAAGATAGGCCTTAAAGAGCCAGATATCGCGTCATATGCGCAGAAGGATATACCCGCAGGAAAACTGGCGAGAAACATTGCAACCAGAGGCGAAGACGGTTTCTAGGCTTAGCGTTTATGTATTCCTTCTAGGAATTATTTGTGAACACTATTCATTTATCTATTTGTTTTCCTTTTTCTTCTTCTCCTTCTTTCTTTTGCATTCTATGGGGTTGAATGGTGAGAATGAAGTCTGCATTGGTTTAGAAACAGAGGCCTGTATGTCTAGGGATTCTACAGAATATAGCTCCTTAATGACAAAGACTTGATGAAATAGTCCAGGTGTTTGTTCTACAATAGCAGCCGAAGAATGGAAAGACTCGATGATCGCTGACAGTAACTTTGATCGGTTATAGAAGGTTATAAGGCCATTTTAGGCTATATTAATTTTTTCAAAGAAACTAGTATCTAGAGGTTAGTCTAGATAGACTCTAAGCTATCTAATTTATTGGAAAGACTAGGTAACGTAGTCCCTACTACATAACAGAAACAGAGGACAATAGTTATATAGGTTAGTAACTAACTTGGTTTGAGTGACTTGATTAATTAACTAGAAAAGTTCTTTATTTATTATCTGTAATAATATATAGTGCTAGTAAAACATGTTTTCTAAGGATTTAAGTGACTTAGAGTCATTCCAGAACCTCTGGCTGTTGATTTCTAGAGAGAAAATAATGTAACCCATAAGGACCCAATAACCTTCCATAATCAGTACCTGTCTGCATAGAATCTTTGGTTAGCATAAATATACTCAGGATTTACGAGGTGCATCTTCACTAGAGTCTCAGCCTGCTGTGGGTAACCACTGGCTGCCAAATAAGGTAGCCGAAGAACAAGTTGGTAATCACACGTGCTTGGAATGAGCGATGTATCAATTACAGATATACTAGTCCACTGAAAAAGTCGCCAAACCAGATCTTTGACTTCACGGTTGTCCTACCACTACCACCCCGGGTATAGGACAGACGGATCTTGACCGGTTCTTGCCACGTTCCTCAGTCTTCTTTCCTTATCTAATTAAAGGGTGTCTCTATACGTAAAAGGTAGCCTAACAGTGCAGCTTCTATGAGACTTTTAGACACGTATTCTAAGATACAATCTTACAGCTAAGAGGGAATGCGACAGCACAATGAAGACCCTGTAGCTGTGGTTTTATTACCCGAGCAGATGTCACGTCAGTGGTGTTTGGGAAGCTCGCCGGAGCTGTATACTCTAAAGCTCCATCACCATCAGTACGTAATAGCATAATATTTCTCACAGACAAGATAGTTATGGGTTGATTCCAGCTTCTACTTCTCACAGTATGCTACTTCTCTAAGTCTATAGCATGCATCAAATCCTGGTCTAGTAAGATGACAGTATCTCTAAGATTAAATAGATGCTCATTGTATGGCTCCCAGGATGGAAGATCATAAGTTTCAACGTACATACGCCGTTCAGGTACAGGTGCATTAGGTGCGAACCTTAAGGCTAGCTCAATGATTCGAAATTCCTGCGTTGCAATCGAGATGGCTGCGCCTGCAAGCTTGCGAAAAGTAACATCCCGATATGGGTGGCGAAGGACATGGCGCCACTGATGACAGAAGTCGGATAATATGCGTGTAACAAAGGTGACAATGGGAAGAATGAAACATTCCTAGATCAAGCTGAGCTACCGACGCTAGCTCTGCTGGCTCTGCTGGAACTAACTCAGTAAGTGTGATGGGTTTGTGCTCGCGGAATCAATGGAGTGGCATCTGGAGGTGAACCGTAGCTATTTTGTCCTTGGAGTCAACAGAATCTCGATGTCAAGATCGAATGTGCACATTGTCAAAAATTCCTGTCAATGGCCGCTAAAGGCGTTAACAGTACCATCTTTCAAAGTTCTCAGTGACGACGTACTTGCACCTGACCCCGGAGCGGGGAGCGCACTCATTATTATCGTGGCTTACAGAACAGTGTTGATCTTTTGAAGTCATGTTTTCATGTCTATTAAACGTTCCTAACCATGCAGAACGCCTCCTACTTCACCAGTCCCAACGCCAACCACATACTCAAACAGATTCCCTCTATAAGTGCATCTTCTCCCTACATGAGTCATATGACACCCACAAGCAATGACCTAAACCTTTTCCACCCTTAGTTCCAATGGCGCAATTGATCTACTACGGCGTAAAAGTGTACTTTGGAGCGCAATAGCTCGAACAAACTCATTCTGAGAAGTGATAACTTCATCCTCCCATTTAACAATCCAATCGTGCACATTGAATCCTCTATAGCAGCCTTGAAGAACCTCAACGAACCGCTCCCAGCAAACGTGGTCAGCTCTTACATCTTCGTTCGCTCGACAATAATGCTCTTGGCGCAAAACTGACCAAATAATGACAACCGTATAGCGATTATCAACACCTCGAATAAGAATGAACTGCTCTAAAAGCGGCCGTGGCTCTGGGTGTTTCCCTGACAATTCTCGTTTTACCATCTTGTTATTGTTCACGGGAAGCTCTTGACCGGCTTTTCGCTTTGTACCTTGTGATGATGATGAACCCTCAGGCGCCGTCTCCGACTTGCTTTCAGGCTTCCCCTCCTTCTTCCATAAATGCACGCATTTACGAAAATAAACATGAATTGCATCGTCCAACCAAGTGATTAAGTGTTCCTTCCACTCAGCATCGGTGTTAGTAATGATAATGTCCCGAGACATCCGTACTACTTCACTTCGCTTCTCAGAATCCTTTACGTGAAGCTTTGTATTGGTTTCGCCACCAAGCACTTCTTGACAAGATGACTTGATATAGCCGCGAAGTTTCCGTTGTGACAAATTTGTAGCAGCAGCAAGTACGCGGTCCACGTCTTGCCAATCCTCAGCTTGCGCTGCTAGTCTCTTTTTTGTTGACTTAGATATGAGATTGTCCTCGTCCAACAACCAAGTGCGTATATCATCAATGTTGTTTGAACCGAAAGGGTGCCGCTCGAACTTCTCTATCTCAGGTTCGTCGACGTCCATTAGGTCTAGTATACTCCAGTTAGCCTTTACAAAGCACGGACTACATGAAACGAATGCTTGACCTACTAGACATCTTCGTGAGAATTGAAAACCAGAACCAAAGGTACTTTCCCTATTTGAAAACAGACCTTTGTAAAGGCTAAAACCAAAGTAAGTGCTGTACATTTCTCCTAATCTGCATGATCATACCTTCACTCTTATTGTCGTAGAAATCGAGCTATGCTTGCAAAATTATATCCTTGTAGATATTGACAATCGCGAAGTTGAAAGTGAGGCCAAACTTTCCTGTACGAACAAGCAATTTCACTCTGGAGATCGATACAAAGACAGATGGGAGAATAGTGTGTATTGGGTATGACTGAATGCAATACTCCACGCTCAGGTTGAGCCTTTAATGTTGTTGAAGTTGAAGTTTCCTACGCAACTTCAAACTTGATTTGAGTCCGACTGCTTACTGAAAGTTTTACGTCACGTGTCGTACAAAGACTCCCCCATCTCCCAATGTCTCAAAACTCAAGAGAACCTCACTTTCCATCAAACCTCTCCAACTCTCCATCATCACCATACAAGCTGACCCATCAACAGCGCTATTGCGATCAGTCAAACGGAAAGCGCGGAAGCTAGCAAGTCATCAATGGCAGAAGTACAGCTCGAAGCTAATCAGCCTCAAGTCTCTTGTCGACGTAAACGGCTTCAAAGTAACTTTTAATACACCACAATCATAGACACTAATATTTCAGTAGGATGGATAGGAAATCTAGTCAAACTCAACGACGTCGTCGTCGAAATCCAACTCCATAGATCAGATCAAGATCTTACAGATGAGCCAGTTGCAAGGAGAATGGATCATATTACATCATGGATCAAACACGAGTTTCATCAACTCCCAACCGACCAAATACGATCACACCATCTCAGCTTTGACAAACTCAAGGAGTCTATCAACAACGGCTTCAAATTTCATTACAACAATAAAGAAGACGAGATAGGAATGATTTGTGCTGTGCCTGGAACTAATCTTCCCCCAATATTTCTTCCCATCAAGGAACAACACACTTTCGCGAACGCCTTTGGTATGCACCACCTCCAAGCATCCTCCGAAACAAATACATTCATCATCCACATTTTCCATCCAAAGCGAGAGCCTCGACCTCAAAACGACAATGAGAATAGTCGCGACACCAGCCATATCTAAGGAAGCTCAACCCGAGGCGAAAACAGGTGATGTCTAGGGTATCGAGTTATCTCTACCGCCAGGCATTCCGACTAAAATGAAACTTGATCAAGAAACTGCGAATTTGTTACAGCCAAACCTCAACAATTCATGTATTGAAAATATTCCAGAGAATGATGGAAAGGATGTCGGTCAACGGAGAGAAGTCATAGCAGCACGGCTAGGCTTGGCCGAGATACCTCTTCGGAGGTTTGTAGACAATAATAAAGCAAGTACCAGTAAACGAAAGGAAGCAATGTCGACACAGTTCCATAAAAAAAAATGCATCCCTTTAAGGCGTTGAAGGAAATCAAGAAATGTGTGTTCATGACCAAGGCGTGGACAAGAGCTTGCGACTGGACCAGAACCTGAGCAAACGACGCTCGCTGCGTTAGATTTGAAGGCCCATGATCAAAATGATACTGATGATCTATAGCTAGCCTCTACGGAACAAACTCTGACTCGACCAAAACCAAACGAAGACACTACACCTGCAACAGAAACCGAGGAGGAACAACAGAACGAAGTAACCAAGACCAGGAATCACAATCTTCACAGAATGCCGCTTTGTCCGACAACGGCAGCACAACTTCTAATGGGGAGGATATCATTTCTGTATCGGATTGTCTGAAGACCCTTGGTTCGAGACGCGGAAAGATACTTCTGGATTTACCATACAGAAGGAGCGAGATCGCATCTTGGACCGCAATGTTGCGTCCAACACTAATAAGGCCCGTATACATAAGTCCTAACTATTGGGAATCCTGTGAGGATCAACTGATGGTCTGCAGAAGCATGGAATTGGGCTTACCTTCCGAAGCAATCTGAAAAGTGGATGTCGTCCCCGTGGTCGCGGTCTTGGTTGTGGTTAGGCATATATAAGACTGCCTCCAAAGGTGGAGGTTAGGGCGGTGAAATTTGGGTTGGCAGAAACTTGTCACCAGCTTTCTTTGATAAAGAAAGATACTCGAGTAAACACCTCGCCAACATTCTTCCAATCAATATCCAACAATGTATGATGATATCTGGCTTAAATTTGGACAGCGTATGCAGCTTGTATCTAAGTAGATCTTCATTAACAGGGAAACTTGAGGCGCTTAAGCTTCTCCCTTCAGTTTCACCCCATTCTGATCACTATATAAACCTCTCTATTCCACTTCAACAAGCTTCAGAGATTAGATATTTAGATTTCTGTTTCTGCTGTTATTCATATTATAAAGTCGAACATGGCCCAACCATACACACTCGGACCGCTAGCTGGAGATACGTGGCAACAATATGCGAACACCGCTGGGCAAATCTATTACGTTCATACTACTACTCAAGAAACAACCCTGGCCATTCCTAGAGGCTGGGAAGATGAAGCTGGAGTAAGATTCCTTTTTATAACGTTGATATATCCCAACAGTGATCCATCGACTGACCATATGGATTTAGGATACATGGATTCGAGACACGACCAAGACTTGGAGACAGTGGTAAGCTTCCTGTTATATTTACTATCTTCTAATGACAACCTCTGAAAGTTTTCGTGTAGGAATAATCGACGAACTGGTCGTTCAAGATTTGATGACCCGAATCTTCCACCACGACGGACATACTTAGACAATCCTCACCTCCAAGCACGCCTCTCAATGGTTCAGGGTAACCCTCGCTCTCCTGAGACTCTCTACCGCCGTGTAATTACTCCCATTCTAGAAGAACTCTTTACCAAGTCAGAAGGCTATACCATGTCAATGCAAGAAGATATAACGGACACCTTGCGACCTGACTTCACCGTGTTAAAGCTTTTGGCTAGGCCTGGTGGAACTGCTTACGAGTACGATTTTTTAATTGGGGAAACAAAGACTTTGGGTCACGCATGGGACGTGACAGAGAAGCAGTTTCTTTTGGTGTGTGAAAGAAACCACAATGACACCAAGAATGTGTACGGTATGGTTCAAATCGGCTTGGAGGTCCAGTTCTATAAGTTTGAGAATCTACAATTTGGGAAGGTAGGCGAGAGAATGCATGTGGTCAGAGATGTTGAGAGGATCGTCAATTTGGCCAACTATTTGAAGTCCCATCCTATGCCGGTGGTGTAGTTCTGATGTAGGTCTCCTCCAAGAAATCCTCTACTGCGAAGATAAATGCTAATATCGAAAACGGTAGTCTTCTTGTACCCTTTCTAGGTACCCTGTCTGACTCTGAAGTCTAGGGATAGCAATCCTAAGACTTTTTTATCTCACTAGCCTCTATAACCACGATCTCTATGGGCACTTCCGTGACTGAGTCAATTAAACTACGGGACACGTAAGGTCAATGTATTTCCAATATAGTTTTGTGGAAAAAGAGCTACAGTAATAGTAAAACAAAGATAAAAAGGGAGGAGGGGAAAATGGTGGGAGCAGCACGGATGGCCCTGCGCCCTACGGTCTGATTACCAAAGCAGCCAACTCTTGCAACTCAGAGGCTCTGGTACTAGATCCCTCTCAACCCTGTCCAAAAGAATCTGGAAGGTTGGGCAAGTTGGGGTGTCCATAGGTGGGGGATCCCCACATGTGAAGTATGTGGCTGCTCTGTCGTATCGAGCAGTATCCCAAGTACGATAAGAAGAAGCACAATTCAATTTTCCTTATTCTTTCATAGACATCTAACTTCTAATGGGCCGGAAACGAACTGCATGTCAGCGCTGCGCTGCCATAAAGTCTCTATGTAATAAGGAGCAGCCATGTTCGAGATGTAGAAGTACGGGGACCCGTCCTATGAATCCAAAGCATAGAATGGACGCAATTTGTGCTGACGGACAGGCTCTCAAGGGTTATCACTTTCCTGTGACTTCAATAACACCGAGAATATCATTCAGAAATCAGCGATTCAAGAATCGAGCCACCATGCTCGCACTCGATCACAGCACAAGCGTTCTACGAACGGTTGTGTCAGCTGTCTCACACGGTATGCTGAGCATATCAGGCTCAAGCGTTTTACACCAGACAGCCGCTGATATGTCGCAGAAGGAAAAAGTGCGACGAGCAAAAGCCCACTTGTGGGGATTGCCTTCGTCTTGGACTAGTATGTAACCCCAGGGGCTTTGAGCGAGACCGTGATAAATATTCCACCACATTTGAGAAGAACAGGCAAGCCTCAAGCTCTTCACTAGAGTTAGATATGCCCTCAGACTCAAATTCTGAGGATCAATTACGGCCGAGCTATGGAATCATGTCATGGGAGACAAAGACTGGTCTACCTTTACATGAACGAATGCCCCACACAAGCATTTCATCTATCGACTGGATGACTATTATTGATGATGACTCCAGGCCGGAACTCATCAGACAAAATACACTCGATAAAAGCAGTGCTATGGTGGTTCACAAAAAAAGCAGCGAAGATCATCCAAGTCTTGCCACTCTTCTTCCTATGACTGCACTGAATAATCTAACGGGTGTCACGTCTGGAGCTCTTGAAGATTGGACGCAAGGGGAGAAGCATCTACTGAACCATTTCCTACAGGTTGTGTCAAGAGCCCTTGTTGTGGTTGACGACGACGAAAATCCATTCCTACTTCATGTTGTGCCTTTGGCACTTACTGACCAATCGGTACGACATTCACTTGTTGCTTTAGCAGCTTGTCATCTTTCGAAAGTTTATCCTGACTTCCGTGGAGATGTGCTACATCATCGGAGTTTGGCGTTACAGGGTCTAAAACAGGACTTAGCCAAGCACGATGGTGTTGAGAGCCTCCTTTCTGCAACTCTTCTCTTGTGCCTCTTAGAGGTAAGCCTCTACTTAATTTGCTTTCCTAGTAGAGGTCTCCCAACGTGCTAACGACTTAGATATGTGAGGGTACTTCAAGAAAATGGCTTCTACATCTCCATGGAGCAAGGGCTTTGATGGAGAAGACTACTTTAAAAGTTGATGAATCACTTATCTGCTTCATGTATGATCTCTATGAGTTCATTTGCTCCATCACAGGAACGATGCTGGGAACCACATCCTCAGCTACGGCATTAACATCACCAATTTTTTATTACGGCCCAAAAGCTGCGGCTTCCATAACGACTAAAATCCATCCGCTATATGGGATTGCGCAAGATTTGTACAAGGCTTTGTACGAAGTCAATGATCTTGCTGCTCGCCGAATTAGCCAGCGTGAATCAACAGAACATGAAACTGCCTTTTTTGAGAAGGGCATCGAGATTGAGCTTAAGCTTCAGGGCTGGACGCCCGACGCGAAGTTGAACAACAACAGGGCCTACCGAGAGGTAACAGCAGCAGGACTTGCATTTCAATGGGCAACTCTGATGCGGCTCCACCAAGTTCTTCACGGGAGCGATGCCACCCATCCAAAAGTCCAACTAGCAGTAGAGAAAATCTTATCTGCGTTGTCGATCATCAGGCCTGGTTCCAAGGTTGAGGCTCATATACTATTTCCATTATTCATGGCCGGCGTGGGGAGTATGACGAAGGCCAATCGCCTGACCGTTGAGTACAGATTGAATATCATGGAGACAACTATCGGCTTTGGTAATATTACTGGTGCTCATCAACTTCTAGATAACCTTTGGCAACGGGCAAATGCTGGAGAGGAAAATGTGGACTGGGAACTGCTTATGCAAAAGCAGTACATTGGTGTTGTGCTACTCTAGCACGCCTTCCTACATCGTCCTATTGGGTTATACTGATGTAACTAACGAACAGCTCTTCGCAAAAGAGACGCCACAAGTTTTGTACGTCCTTGAAAGTGCGAATTGCAAAGTGAATCCGATGTATTTGTTCCATTTTCGGTTAGTCTAGGTACGAATTCTGATGTCATGGCTAATGTAGAGGCAGGATTTGTTCTCCACAGTTCGGTGTTTATACGACGGACTATTTTACGCCGGATTTCGCTTGCCACGGTATATAATATCTGAAGTTTCTCAAGTGCCAAACCAATTTATTAAATCACTTCATACACTTCAATATCAATCACTGCAATTTCCAAAACCTAACATCACAAAATTCCCCTCCCAATCGCCCCCAATGGCTCCAAGTGCCCTTTTACCTAACCCTGAACCAGTGATCTCAGTGGTATCATCACCACTAGCAACTAAGTACGTCATTTCCGTCGATGAACAGTTGAATGCCTGGTCTAATCAATGATATAGATCCAAATTAATCTCCAAATCCTGGCTTGCTGATCTAGAAGAAAATGGATTTGCAATCATCAAAAATGCCATACCTTACGAGCGCGCGGTCTCCTATCAAGAGAAGGCATACGACTGGTTGAAGTCTTTTAATACCGCACTGGACTTCACTCAACCGTCAACCTGGACAAAAGAAAATCTCCCAGTTCAAAGCAAGATCAACACATTCAGCACCTACGGCGTCGCACACGAGAAGTTCATGTGGGAGGCTCGCATGGAGCCCGAGGTTCTTAATGCATTCGCCCAAATCTGGGATACAGAGGAGCTTCTCGTTAGCTTTGACAGCTTGAACGTTACCTTTCCCAACAGAAAAGATGTCCCTCGTAAGCCAGCTTGGGAGCACATCGACCAGAGTCCTTTGCGCAGAGGGCTCCACTGCGTACAGGGAATCATCAATCTCTCTCCCTCCGGGCCAGATGACGGTGGTCTCGTAGTTTACCCTGGCTCTCACAAATTAAACGACGAGTTCTTCGACACGCAAACCGATAAATCAACCTGGAATCCCCTAGATCGATACATGTTCAGCGTAGAGCAGCTTTCCTGGTTCGCAGCTCGAGGTGTTAACCCTCATAAAGTCTGTGCTGAGGTCGGAGATCTTATCGTGTGGGACAGTCGAACAATTCATTATGGCCAGGAGCCTTTGCCTGCGAGCAATCAAATTCGTACCGCAATCTATGCTGCTTACACTCCTGCGAGATTAGCAGACCAGGAGTCTTTAGAGCGAAAGGCTGCTATCTTCAAGGCTTTTGGAGGTACGACTCATTGGCCACACGATAACATTATTGTGCGTGACCACCGGACCTTCCTTGAGGATGGTACTCGTGACCCTCGCGACAGAGATCAACCTCTAGAGCTCCCTGAGATGAGCGATAAGTTGTTGCGGTTGGCTGGAGTGAAAGCGTATAATTGATGTGTTTTTCTCGCCTTGTATGTATGTTCGCTGTAGCACAATTCCAAAGTGTACGATCGATACTGCAAAATTGTTTTTCTTGTGCTTATTCGCCAATAAACACTTTATACGACGGCTTTTGTTTGAAAGTGGGATTTGCAGCTCCAACCTTGCCTAGCTAATCGTGATGCCCCACTTTACTAAAATCGTCGCCTATAAGCGACAATAAATACAAGGGTCTATGGATTCCCCGTCGTATATGCCACCGTCGGTTATATCCCGTCGTATGCACCTCCGCCAACCAATAGTAGAAGAGAGCGGGGCGATATCAAATGACAGCCACTTCACAGCTGGCTTTTTGAAATGTTGGAATATCTTACTGATAACGAACTCCTTGAGCTTAATCTCCATCGAAGTATGTATAAAGGGTCATGCTAGAATATAAAGAAAGTAATACTAGACCAGATAGTCTTGCCCAAGTGTCCCGTGCCAATTGATCCCCCAAACTATTAGCAGCCATGCATTTCCAACCAAGTGCGCGAATTCGCAAGCAAGCGTTCCAACCACCATCAGCCATCGTAGACGCTTCTAACAAAAACGATGTAGCTAAGACATGGCACAAGGATTTCGGACTCCGGAAGATGATGTTTTGGATAAGTGTCATTTTAGCCGCACAGGTCTGCACTGGTTTCGACGCAACTCTGACGGCCAATCTCCAGAGTTTCAAGATCTGGAAGTCGGGTAGGTAAAAAGGGCCCCCAAAATATTAGATAGCTAGATCAGGAAAAGAAACTGATGGTTGGTTCAATTCTAGATATGGGTCATCCGAATTCTTCGCAGCTTGGGTTGATTACAGCGATTTACTTTATTGGTACCTGGTGTGGGAGTATTCCCGGTGCTATCATCACGGATAAGTTGTAAGTAGGAGGTCTCCAAAATGTATTGCTCTAAAATCCATAAACTAATATGTCAATTCAAGTGGACGCAGAATTGGACTTGGAGTTGGTCAATTTCTCACAATTATTGGGGCTGCATTTCAGGCGGGCTCTCAGAGCCGCGGCCAATATATGGGAGCTCGTTTTATTCTTGGATTTGGTATTGCCTTTACGACGTGTGCAGGCCCTGCTCTTCTGAGCGAGCTTGCTCATCCGCAGATGAGAGGTACATTGGTGTCAATGGTAAGTTTCTACCCCTATTTGAACACTATGAACTTTATTAATACCACAAAGTTTAATCCTTTTTGGTACGTTGGATCCATCATAGCGGCATGGATATGTTTCAGCACAAGCCACATGCCAACGACCTCACACTGGGCCTGGAGAATCCCGTCACTTCTACAAGCAGTAATACCATGTTCACCCTAACACTCATATTTTTCATGCCTGAATCACCCCGATGGCTTTGCTCACAAGGTCGCAAAGAAGAAGCTCTTGCTAACCTAGCGAGATATCATGCCAATGGAGATGTCAATCATGGCCTTGTTCAAATAGAGATGTCTGAGATCGAACAAGCGATTGATCAAGCTAGTGAAGGTGTTACTTGGAGAGCACTAGCTGAGAATAAGCAGAATCGGAAGAGACTTGCTGTTGTTATGGTTATGACTCTTATGACTTTATGGTGTGGACAGAATGTTATTACATATTATTTTGTGCAGGTTTTGGATTCGGTTGGGATTACTGAGACGACACAGCAGTGAGTTTTACAACCATACTACCAATAAGTTTTACTAATAATAGTGTAGAACTGCTATAAATGGCGGTCTCAACATCGCAAACTTAATCTCGTCCGTGACTGGAGCTTTCTTGGCAGATAGGATCGGAAGAAGAAAGCTGTGGATGTTTTCCTATATTGGGATGATCATTATTGCAGTTCCCTTTATTGCACTTAGTGCTTGTAAGTGCTTTTGACAAAATTATTCTTCCCAACTACACTACACGACTGGCAAATTGGACAGCTTATCTACATGATAAATCCCAAGGAACAGCCTACGGAGTAATCATCTGTCTATTCCTCTATGATATAATATACAACATAGCGTGTAATCCACTCCTGTACTCGTACCCAACGGAAATCATGCCCTTTTATATGCGAAGCAAAGGCCTCGCAATCAAGAACATTACAGGACAGACGGCTCTTATAATCAATATGTATGTAAACCCTATCGCATTATCTGCCATCGCATACAACTACTACATTGTGTTCCTGGCCCTGAACTGTCTATGGCTTTCTGTTATCTGGATGTTCTTCCCCGAAACCAAGGGTTACTCGCTTGAGGAATTGGCTGTCTTGTTTGACGATGAGGCGGATGTTATTCAGGGTGTTGATGTGAAGGATATTACAATTATGGAAGATGGTGAAAAAAATAAGTCTTAGAATTGCTATTCCTCAACTTTATTATCAGAAAACATGTCGCAAGGGTAGTAAAAAGGAAGTAATAATTAAGAAAATTAAAGATCTTATACAAAGTAGAAAGTGTTGAATGGGCACAATATAAGTGGGCAGCAACATATGGTGGCAATAGTGGTTTATTCTGTGTGGAAGCTAGAGTGCCAGAATGGGCCTACTTGTAGTGGGCAATCACATGACTATTCCTATATATTCACTGAATTTAACAGAAAGTTATAATATAATAGAATTAGGGCCCGTTTAGTTGCATAGGGTCTAGTTACAATAGTTTATAAATTAGTTATATAAAACTATAGTAAAACAAGCCTTATGTCTAAGCGTAAGGTCTAAGCAATAAGCTCTCTCGTATAAATAGGGCTCTTACTCCCTGTACTCCCTCCTTGCCTTCTAAAATTAGTGATTTTATAAAAGGTACGGAGGTTCCCGCCAAAAGTCGTGATAATACAGGCTACAAAGCCTGTAGCACAGGGCTTACAGCGGGCGATACCCTGTAAATACCGCTTAAATAGCATATAAGGCTTGTTCGTTTAGTGATTAAGCACTATAGTTACTATACCAGTTGCCCTACCCTTTAAGTAGTAGAGTTTCGCTTAAAGGCCCTATAGTAGCCTGCTTTTAGCGTCTAAGCACTAAAAGCCCCTATAAGGGGCATAGCTACTAGCCTATAAGAGGACGCTATAGCTACAGGCTGCTATACGCTTTGTAGCCTGTATTATTACGACTTTTGGCGGGAACCTCCGTACTAGATTATAAGTATACCTCTCGAGGTACATTTATCGCCGGGTACATTTTTAGTAGTAGAGATCTAGTATAAATCAAATGTCACTATTGATATAGTACCCTACTTTAACACCAAACGCGAAACTATAGACCCTAGGCATTTAAGCCTATTTCAATTGTTGCACCCCAGCAATGAATTCATAATTTCATAAATAGGGAGCCATATTCACTAATTTAAGCTTCTTCGCCACTGGAGTAACCTAACTATGTATGAATAGTCAATTCGAGGAATGTTGACTAGCGAACCAGGCTATTACTAGGCTAGTCTTCTCCCTGAATAAGTACTTGAGAAAAGCATTAAAGAAATGACAGTTGTCTTAATTCAACTATAATATAGTATATAAGAATCCTATTTATAAATAGGGGGCTATATTTATGAAATCACAATATTCATGGTTGGGTTGCAACAAGTGAGAGCAGGACGCAGAGCATTGACAATATACTTATCCTGAAAAGTTTAAGCAGAATTATTAGACAACTTAATTACGGTTACATAGAAGATTATATATAAGAATTACAACGACATCTACTATATCGCATTGTCAATTCAACTGTTAATGTGTGAGACCGGTCTCCCTCGGTACTTTATTCACAGGCGTACTCCCTGCCTTGGTATTAGGGACATTAGTTCCCTCCGGCATCATAGCAGCAGTCGTAGTAGCCACATTCGCATGCCTATGCTGGACACCACGCCAATGGGGATGGTACAGCTCTCGGCCCGACTCATCAATAAACACATCGCATTTCCCACAATCGATTTCGGATCCATTTTCAGTATATTCGCCTCGGAGACTCGAGAGTGCTTCTTGTCGTTTCTGGTATGCGGCACTGGCTATGCTGGATGGTTGATTTGGCTGGTTTGCGTAAGGCGAGGGTCGGTAGCTTTGTTGTGGCCAGCCGTAGGCTGCACTGGTGATTATACTGTTTATGAAGTAAGTTAGAGATTGAACTGTAATGATAATAATTTTACAAAAGGGAATGTTAGAGGGAGAAGCTTACGGATCACCGTTCAGGACACGGAAACCGTGGTCAGTAACGGTACTGGTCACTGGGTTGCCGCTGGGATCATTGAAGGTTGCGGTAGCTGGTCAAATGTCAGTATTTTCATGTTTCATGGTGGGCAAGAAGTCGTGATATGTGCGTTGACTTACCCCAGCATTCTGAGCCGGCTGTTTGCGAATCAAACTATGTTTGGTGTTAGATGCTTACAGAAGTGACGGGGACGGGAAGGTGCTACATACGCCGTAGTGTTGCACGAAGTGAGGAGCGACGTTGCTGTCTGCGATACGATTTTCGTCCATTCCAGAGAAAGCCCAGGTGATCGGAACATCTTAGTTATGTTAATTTATGGTCGAAATGGTTATGCTAGGTGCTGGTGATTACACTGTTCCAGCATCTCGAAATCCTCTGATGAGGATTTTACGGCAAAGTAAAAGTGTAACAGTGAGAAGTATGCAAAGCTAGGTGATAGAAAAGTCGAGGATATTTACCTGGATTGGCTGTACCACATTCATTCGCCTTATATGAGCTGCATGGGGTCCATTGAGCCAGAAAGAACTGTTGGAAATCTGTACCTTGGCGTCCGTTGGCTGGGCCATTGACAAGACGGCAGGCCTGTGGGTTTGGGAGTCTTCCCTCAACCAGTGCACCCATAGGGAACTCATCTCCATATCAATGTTAGCGAGGCCCATTGACGAGAATAGAACATCCATGTCTTCTTACACTTGACATCTAGCAACACCGGCGATAGCAGTCTGCGCTGCTGCTTGCCAGCCAGAGTGTTGAGGCGACCACTGGGCTTTAGCGTAATTAGAATCAGCCAGGCGTCCTACTGATGAGTTAATATACGTCGAGATTCTTTTTAGCTCTTTGAATTCGACTTGCCCCCATAATGATAGACAGTATTTCCTGAACGACATGATTAGCTTCGGTACTTTGCCATGTCCTTAAATTTTAATTCGCTTACCATTGTACAGTTTGTCAATTGCCCATCTTTGATTATCACAGATCTCGTCCCAGCCACCGGCTGTGGCTATCATTCTAAACTAGGTGTTAGCATCCACCGTGATGGGTTTGAAGGAATCCTAGTTACCAATAGACGCATGTATAAGTGACGCTGCAATCGCATGATGATGGGTCACTAGTAGTAGGATACGAGGCAATGCTCCACCTGAAGTGCAAATTTAATAAGTACAACTCATTAGACACTGGATCAGAGTACTTACTGTCCATAATTGGTCTTGGCCCCTCCAGTACCTCCCGTCTTAGGATTCTTCGGATTTGATCCGCCCTGAGGTCCAGTTGCAGGCCTTTTTGTACGGAGAACCATCGCATGTGAAGCCACGCCAATAGCAGCCTTAACACCCACAACTGTGGCTGCACCAGCTGCGGCAGCCTAATCATCTCGTAGTCAGTATACCATTAAGAGTCCGGGTAATGATCAGGATGTAGTAAGTTATTCCACGTGTCTCGAAATTCGACACTTATAGAACATCCTGCACGGGGGAACATAGTAGCGAGAACATGACTTACAGCGGCCTCAACCGTTGCAGCTGCGGCTAATGCTAGACAAATGACATTTGCAGCAACTTCGGCAGCGAAGGCGACCTCAGAAGCACCAAATGTAAAACCACGCTGTAGCTGCCGCTACAACTGCTTCAACCACGATCTCAGCTGCACTGAGGCAGACACGCCCAACAGTTGGACTGACTCCACGCTTTTGCAGGCTGCGCATAGATGATGTGCTCTGGTCGATGATATTGCCAGTATTAGCTGTAGAGGAAGCAACAAAACCAAGGTAACAGTAAGCCTGATACCCTCCATTACAGGTCTGGTCTTCAAGTGTACTTGTTTCAGGATCGCTATATCAAGCGTCAGCCTTTGTTCTACAATGCTGCAGCAGTGGGTAGTACTTGTAATAGTGGTTTGCTGAGATATGTTAGAATTCGGTTTCATCCTCAATGCGTGCAAAGTGAACTTACTATTCTCTGCAATGACAACTGCCGAATTATTAGAGCAAGCCGTTGAGCAGGCCAACCCGACGCCATTCCATCCTTCCCACTTGCACGTTCCCAGTGTGGTACCAGGTGCACAGCATAGAGATTGCACATCTGAGCCAGTACATACAGTGTTGATCGAGGCGTCTGCACCGTTATTTGCAACTTCTCCTTTTGCTTGGGTAACTGGGAAGTAGGCCTAGTGCTTAGTGACGTTCGAAGCAGTGTTTGGTTTATCTTGAGAGCTCACGTCATCACAACCTTGCCTATAAACTGTCAGCTTGTTTGGTCATTGATATCAGCTGGTCTAGACCACCGGTATATCTTACCCACAGAATGACCAATAACAGGAGGTCTGCACGGCAGTTGCTGTAGTCGCTACAGCAAGTTGTGCCTTGAGTAATTTCGTCTCTTCGGCTGTGTTCCCGTTGGTCGCGCCAATACCAAGGAAATCCGACATGCTATCGTCATCGGTATTGTCTTGATCAATTGACCATATCATGGTGCCACCAAGGCACTTTGTTTTGTTAGCAAACAGATACACACGAGTATGGATATGAAAGACCTACCAACTTGTTGGCTCTATCTAATTTGGTTTGCATGCTGACACCGTCATCATAACTTACCCACTGCGACTCCCCCCCAAAAGACCCAATTTACTGCTGCATCATCATCATAAGTCGGTTCAAGCGAGTACTCATCTATGATTCGGAAGATTTCTGAATGCGCAATAATGTCAGGCTTCGACCGGCATATACAAGTTCATCGACTTACCAGCGTTGGATAGTGTTCCAGCAGACGCAGTACATTCTCTAGGACTACCTCCCGCTGAGAACATGCAGGCCCCATTAGGAGTCACACAAATTTCATCAGTAAGAGTAAATGGTCTTCCATACCATCCTAAGCCAAGTGTAGCCTTCTCTGGTGCAACGCCGGCACGCCAAAGCAGATCAAGTCCTTCAGTGATCTCAGTCCAGTTAGTGTGAGGTCTGATATAGGGACCTGTGAATTTCGATGTTGAATCCCATATTCCATGGATGTCGTAGCTCATGAAATTGAACCAATTCACGTAGTCTGCCATTCCGGCCACATCAAATCCTTGAAGATGCCAGAAAGAAGTTGGCAATGTGGCAGTAACACCCTTGTTTGTACCAAATTCGCTCCGTAGCTCCTTTACCAAGCTGACAAAGTTGGCAGTATCGGCAGCGACACCTCCGCGATCACTTGCTGCGGGATACTAAAAGGTTGTTCAGTAATAGATTACTCAGAGTGAGGACTTTCGACGTACCTCCCAATCTATGTCAACGCCATCAAAGCCGTAGGTCTGCATGAAAGATTTGAGAGACGAGATGAAAGCTGCCCTGTTAGATGAGGTGCTGACCATATCGCTGAAAGCAGTACGCGTGTTCGGGGAATTAGTTTCATCCTACGTGAGTCAGTTTCTGGTCAACATAATTGGTCTTCTTGATATTCGCACGTTGAAAGACCATCCTCCAACTGACATGTAAGCTTGTAGGCCTCTGCAAAGAGTTAGATTATGCTATCAGCACGAAGCAGACCCACGAGATCGTTTCTCATTCGTAAAGGTCTAGTACTGCCAGCTACGGGCATCATGCTTCTAACTGTCTGGAGAATGAAGCGGTGGCGAATCTTACGGATAGTTCCTTTTCGCGTCTGTGAATTCAGAGTACAAGGCGGTATCGCCTAGGTCCATTGCAGATATCTCAAACGTTGTCGGATTAAAAAAAGCGAAATCTATAGGTCATTAATATTGCTGGAGCGTAATACATAAGATACAAGCGTGACATACCGAAATTAATGCGTGAAAATCCAGTCAGATCAAGATCCGATGGTTTTCTGCTATCGCAAGTGCGTGTACTTGACCTGCGGCTATTTAATCCTTTGCTTCTTGACGAAGTCGGATGCTTGTAGCTCTTACCATGATTCATAGTATCCAATAGTTCGTTGGTTTACGCTAGCTCCTGAACATGAAGGCTCAGTGACAGCTCCACAAGAGCCATAACCGTCCTGGCAAGGTGTATCGCCGGTCGTTTCGCAAAAGTCCTTGTTTATGTTAGTGTGGTTCTCATCAATTACGAACTCAGTTGGAGAATGAAGTTTTTCACAGCTCATTGGGAAGTTCATAATGATCTCACCATTTATAAAAATGGAGAGGTCCCCATTTTTCATGTGGTTTGAGTGGACTGGCTAAGCCCCATCAGATACAAAGGACTTACATCAGTAGTACCACAAAACCCAAAGTAAGAACAGCAGACATTGAGAGGACAGCTTGACGTAGCTTCAGGTGCATACTGTCCACATTCTGCCGTGGCGTTGCAGTTTGATAGACAGGTTGCGGTCGAGCATTCTGTGGGTGAATAGCCACAAAGACCATTCGTTCCACAACATGCACCATTCACACATGTTGTCCCGGAGCACTATGTGATATCAGTCAGTCATATTCAAGCTGACACCAATGCAACTAGTGCTAGCAAGAGGAACTTTGCCTTGAACGTACTCATCTTGTCGCGTTGAACAGAACATCAACTTGATACCATACGAACGAGAAAGCTTGGACAGAAAAGACAACATGAAAGCTGTGCCTTCATGATTGGGAGAGTCTCATGCTGCTATAACTCCGACTAACCTATGCGGTGAAAAGCAAGTTCAATGAGGCTCAATATCAGAGCAAGATGACTGGGTATCGCTTGAGACCTTGCTAAATGCGAATGCGCATGCATCTCTGTCCCTTACATGTTAAAATGAAGCTTTCCGCCCTGAAGACCCGCCCGCCGTACAGTACTGTACCTCTATTTACAGCCTGTATTTTTTTTTAGGTACTATAGCTTATATTTTTAAGGCGGGTATAGCTTGTACTGTATTATCGACTGGTCTGTGCTTGTCAACCCCACAAAGATCTGACTGTGTCCAATTTCAAGCCAAGGTTTAAATAATTATGTGACCATCAACGCAGCGCCGTTCTTCGGAATAATGAAGTGATAGGACCAGCTCACATGGCAACGAAAGTCCCGTTCGCGACGTGGACGGCATGGACTGGGAACGTTGCGCAGCTTTGCATAATGAGATGATTCGACTGGGCTGGACAGGCAGTGGCCGCTCAGAGACCGAAATGCCAAGAAGGACGTGGTGGCAAGCAAATATCACTGATGAGTCTCTCGAAGAAGAGTGGTCGAGACGGTTGTCGCCATCCCTGAAGCAGTTCCTTCAAGCGGCCTACGAGAACCCTCATGACAATTTCTTCTACTATGCCAGTGCCCTGAATGCACCAAACGGCTTCTTTGTCGGAGTACACGAGCAAGACGACTCGATTTTGAGCTTGTATCAGATGACCAATTTGAATCTTAGTGGCCATCGAGACGGTCTGAAGTACGCGGAACACCTTTGAACTGCCTGTAGACTAGGACTGACCTTCATCCAGTTTTAATCAAGAAACATCCAGGGCAATCTTTTGCAGCGATATCTTGGACTCGATGTCCACAACAAATGGCCGCATGGAATGGGATCCTCTCGAGGTCGTCTTGAGTGCCTGGCTGGGCATGATTGACACAGGTAAGGTAGTTGTCGGGTCTAAAGCCACAAGCACCAGAGGGCCGCTAGAATGCACACCCTGGGAGCTGATGCCATACAGCGAACACGACCTAGAATATGCCATCAGCTCTTTCAACAATCTAATCACGAGGATCGAATGTCTGCTGGAAGATCAGTCGCTTAAACCACTGGACAACCCGAATGATCAAACAAACCTCGTCGAGGCGTGCACAGCCAAACTCAATCAGCCCGTCTCCGAAGAGCAGTTGGGTCTTGTATCTCGGGAGCTCTTAGACAGCGCTACTATACCGGATGGCTTCATTCGAAAATTCCTCCTCCAAGTTCGTCGACCAAAGAATATCAACTACATAGCACCCGGTCTGCGCCTCCCTATTCCGAGCGATTTCGCGCGCTACTCATTCCAAAACTTTCAAATACCTGATTCAATGGAGTACGACGATCCTGTTCTTCCCCTGCCCCTCTTTATCTCAGACATCAAATCCTCAACGCCACTTCTCAATTATCCTTTCCAAGAAGCCTCTAATTTAAACTATGGGCTCTGGATGGAGTACTGCAACAAAGACGCTCATCATACATTTGAAGACACCTGTCGTCTCTACCTCCCATTCGAGATCGGGGCGAATGGATTTGCCCGCCTCACCGATGATTCATTGATGGGTGAAAACCAAGAAGATCATACTATGGCAAGGCCAGGTGGTCGAAAGAGTGAGCTGTACCAGCCAGGATATTGTCATTTTATTCCTTGGCATGGACCGCAACTTGGAGATGTGCTGGAGCTGTGGTCAAATCTAGTGGGTTTGGGGGAGTGGGAAGTAGGTGAACAGGGGGTCTTGGGCGGCATAGAGAAGTTTCAGGAGGCGGATACCGAGGAACATTCGCACAAGTATCAGATCTTCGCCAAATGGTGAAGGTGAGATGGATTATTGTCTACTGGTTACTGATTGAAAGCATGGTCTTGGGACCACTTGTACTTCAGTCGCTTGATTTTTGAATGGATTATAATTAATTCGAATATCTCAAGACTTTCCTCCATCATTCTAATTAGAGTGTTACGATACAGAGACACAATATGCTTCACCGATCCAAAGATTGTGCAGTCACTTCCAATTGCCGGATTCCAAGCATAGAACTAGGCAAACGTGATATCATACGCCGTTTCGATTGAAGAGCACGTATCATCTATTTTCCAAAATCAGTAAATGACCCAATTCGAACTATACGTTTGGCGCTAATCCTGACTTACTTTCAACAGTCTCATAGTACTCAGTACAGTCACTGGTGATACCTGACTGTGTTGGTGCAGGGGTTGGTGGCGTGACAGTTGAGGAAGACGACAAACTTGTTCACCAGTTGTGCTGAGTCCGCCAATATCTGTGTCACAGTTGCCCGAGTAGCAGTTTCCTGCTCCGCAGTAGTCGGAAGTTGAGCCGCAGAAGCCGTAGATAGACCAGCAGCTGATTCGGGACAGAGACATAGAATGCAATTAAACGTGCATAGAAAGGGACACTTACTCGCCAAAATTTGATCCTGTGCAGACCATGTAGTTATAACTTAGTCCGCATGTTCCATCTATGCTTACGCCAGTAGCAGTGTCATTGCATGCGCCACTATAGCAATTTCCAGCTCCGCAGTAGTCATCCGTCGAGCCACAAGCTCCATAGATTGAACAACAGCTACCGAAATCTGACCCTACGCAAGTCGAGTAGTTGTAGCTTGGCCCACAGTATCCATCTGTTGTTATTGCCGGCACGGTCATCTCGGCCACACACCGCATATCCTAACCACAGATTAGTGCAATCGTCATTGAGGTAAGTGTTCCACGCCTGCAGCTGTGCAAATGTAACACCATACACCAGAGCAATCTGGTTGCACGTGTCACCTGAAACAACGTTGTAGTATAAGCCGCAGTCAGCAATCGAGCCAGATTGAGTTGGCTCAGCTGGAGTCGCGGTGCTGTAATATTCTCCAACAGACGTTGGAGAAAAAATGGTCCCGGTCGGTATGTATTGACCTCCTGGGGGGGGGGGGGATACATATCCGCTGACCAACAGCTAAATTGTCATAGCTTCCCTGGATCTTTGCTTTCCAAGTCAAGAACGCCGTCGTGGAAAGCTCCGCAGCACTCTCAGAACTATATAAAGCGTTAGACTGATGCACGTATCATGTACATGTCAGTTTCACTTGCCACGCTCCGCCCCATATCACTTCGATCTCGCAAGGCGAAGGCACACACATTGGCGTAGTAATCTCACAATCATAGCTATTGGTAGCAGCCCGAAGGTCGCCGGTCGTGACATTATACTTGTCAGACAGCGATAGAAAAACTCATGGTGAAAATATCTAAGGATTAATCAGGTCAGGTTAGGCAAGAAAAGACTAAAGGTGTAAGAGTGTCTGCTATTTAATGATGTTGAGAAATGTTGTTGTTGTTGCCAAAATGCACCGTGACAACCCTGAACCTTGCAGTTCACTACGACAGATTAGGTCCCTGTCAATATTAAACAAGCAACTAGTAAATGTCAATTCATTGCTACTAAGTATAAGTCGCACTAAGTCTCTAATCGTATCTATTACAAAGAGTAAAATCAAACTCCTAGATTTTATAGCTATATACTAAATAGTATTAAATTAAGTAATTATAACTAAATATAGGGACTAAGTATGATATATATATGTGCATGTTATTGTCACGTGGGCCGAAGTTGACCC
Source organism: Pezicula radicicola (assembly GCA_003008705.1). NCBI lineage: Eukaryota > Fungi > Ascomycota > Leotiomycetes > Helotiales > Dermateaceae > Pezicula > Pezicula radicicola. The sequence continues at coordinate 816,633 of PDUO01000007.1, read as the reverse complement.
AACGAGTTCTTGCGTCCTCTGTTGTGCAAAACCATCCCAATAATTGGAAGTCTAGACAATACATCTAATGGATCCTAGCAAAAGTTGTTGTAACAAGCTACTGTGACGTCCTCTCTTCTGGTCTTTTATTAGAGCTTTCGGATATGTTTCTTAGGCGCTCGATGGCAATAGATCTCTACATGTATGTCCCTGCAGCATCAGAAGTCCCGGACTGGAATCTGCTTTGCCTTCCATTAAAGCCATCTGAAACCCTGAAAGTGGCAAGACAATTGGGGGACTTTCGAACCGAAGCGCTCTGTCTGAAGCAGTTGATAGCCTATTCATCAGACTCAACTGAATTATTCGACCAGCTTATCCGCTTGCAAAAAGCAGTCCAAACATAATATTGATGGCTGGCTGGGAACCTGCCTTTCTAGGTGCAACATTTGTCGAGATAATAAGCCCCGCGAGGGTCTCCGGGAAGAGATATTATCGGTAAGTGACTACGAAAAACTTAACGCTGAAGTGGTATGGGCACGGAACATGGCCTTAAGGCGCTCGCCCACTCCAACCATGAAGCAAACGTGTTACTAGATGTAGCAAAGATTTATTCTACATGTGGTGTCAGAGGGTGCCCGGGACTTCATGGAATGCAATGGGCTGGTAACGGCAAATATGCTGGACCCCTGACTTCCTGACTTCTGAATAGCTTCAGTTCGGAGGTTGAATTCGGAGAGCTTGTCAGAATTATCCTTGCTCCTACAGGGGCTTCACTTTTTACACATAGCTCCAATCCTAAAGTCTTGTTTTGAAGGTTTGAAGGTTTGAAATTCCGTATAAAGAACTCCAACTTCTGTCGGCTCAACTAAAATCATGTTATTAAGCTAGTATAATGTTCTAGTTTTCTGTTTTGAATAATCCTCGCGTATAGATGGTGAACAGTTTGTATTATTATCTACTGTGCGACGCTCTAGAAGCTCTTCGTGTTGCCCGGTGATCAAGTGTTCCCTATATTGGAACCATGGCACCGAATATATCCTCATTGAACTTGTTGGCACGTGCTATTGCAGCGTCTACCTTGGCCTTGGTTTCTGTTGATTTCATGGCTTCCGCAACCTTCTTCTTCACCTCTGGGTCTGGAGAGAAGTTCGGCTTCAACTCTCAATGAAATGGAGATTCGAAAGAAGATCTATATGGGCCAAGAACTTCATAACTATTGAGCTTCGAACTAGTGGAAATTGCATATGCATATAATGAGTGAATTGTGAGTACTTAGCCGTCTAAAAGAGAGGCCGACTAGTAGGTTTAATATACAAAGTGGGAGGCATTTGTAAAAGGCCCGAATACCATACAAAATGGGCTATTTTGGATGCATGAAGCGTGCGTGGCTTGCTCTACGCGTACAAGACATTTTTATACGATGCGAGAGACAAAATGAGGATATATTCGGTGCCATGGTTCCAATATAGGGAACACGTGATCACCGGGCAACACACCCCCGCAGGCTTGAAATAAGAAAGTCTGGAAATAGGCTATATATATGGGCCTTGCAGAATGAAAGTAATTGCCTATATAGGCAGAAAATGAAGCTATTCAGAGGTTTGAATGAAATTTGACAGAATTTTGATCATATAGAAAAGCAATATAAATGAGAAAAACAAGAAGCCAGACGACGAGGCTAAACCAACTAAACTAGGCTGCTTCATGGCCAAGATGAAGAAACGAGTCAAATGGGAATATGAACCTGATAGCGATTTCAAAGAACACGTACGATCAGCATTTGTGCAAGCCCAATTGTCCCCAGAAAATGAGGATATATTCGGTGCCATGGTTCCAATATATGGAACACGTGATCACCGGGCAACACTTCGACTGTAGGCTCTACTAGCAATCTTAGCGGCGGTATAGTTCAGAAAAAGAGAAATAGTTTAAGAGCTAAAGAGCTCACAAGGTACATTCTATTTGACAAACCAAAGGGTGCCGAAAACCGAAATCCTAGTATCGTATTACAAATAAGAGAACAATGTTATTGATAACTAGAAAGGTAAAGACTCCTCCCTATGCACAAGAGAACAAAGTATCAAGAATTAGCAAAGACCACCTAGTGCAGTTTGCAGGTAAGAGAACAAGAATATCAATGTTTCGAAAGGATGAACACAGAAACATAAAATTATAAAACAATACCTGTCTCCTAGACGAATTATTAAAATCCAATTAAGTGACGTTCTATCACGACATAGCAGTACCTCTATTCCAGGACTACAAACCATTCTATATTCTACTTTAGGAGTGCTTTTGTCCAATCTGGATGGTTTATAGCAAAGAGGACGTGGTTTATACCTTTTCTACAAAACCCAGACTTTTAATAAGAAAATGAGAGATCTACTCAGTTAGGATAACTTTGCTATAGGAGTACTAGTTTATACCACTAAGCCACTTCCCCACTTCATGTTGTTTGTTGAGAATTTACTTGTTATTCAAAAATATCTAGTCTTGAGCTATGTGGTGCTGGGTTTGGTAAGAGGAGGTCTGTGAGTCTAGGAGTCAAAACATAGGTAATATGGGCACAACAGAGATGCTTTGGGAAGGAAAAACCACCTTAGGTGTGGTGAAGAGGAGGTGTATGTATGCCAAACATTAATTTTAGTCAATCTGAAATGTTCAAGATCATACTGCAAGGTTGCTAGGCACTGTACAGTAGGCATCAACACTCGACTTGAATTACTTAACCGAAGTTATTGAGAGCTCAAACACTCCTCGTATCTCTTCTTCTCTCGCAACTCATATTCCTGCATAAATTTCATCAATTAAAGGTTAATCCTAAAATTTTGGCTTATAGTTTTATTTACAGAGGCTCCTTCAGCTTTAATTCCAAGCAAAATCTCTTCATGTGATCCATCTTGTCTTCGTTATACCACGCGCCTTAAGCGACGAACCCCCTTTCTTCAATGCGCTGACTTTTAGGCATGCCTGGCCATCTTGGTGTCTCTGAATATAATCTCCCAATATAGTTGCAATGCTTTGTTTAATAAATATATGAACCTTATATATGATAGCATAGGTATCACCTCGCAAACCCAAAAGATTCCAGTAAATTTTTGGTACACACCCAACTATTCTAGATCACTTTACCAAGCTTTATAGCTGGTACATTGGCATCCCTTGTACCCTAAACTTTACTAAAAGATATCAAAATAATGAGTATAATATTCCTCGGATAGACTACCACCTCTTCAATCTATGAGAAAAATACTAATAATACGGCAGCATGCCATCCACAAGTAGCCTTCGTCTAGATCTTTTAATATTTTCTACTCGTTTGCTTAGTCTAGTGTTCTGGCTGTCTATGCCCTTGAAATATTACCTTACAGACTAAGAGCGAAAGGAATCATGATCATGAATCTTACTATTCAAGCAGCACTAATCCTTAGAACTAAGTGGCACCTCTTCTCTATACAGGCCTTACTATTAACTAGTCTTGAACGAGTCTCTACATATACTATCATGTTTTGATCTTCGTCGAGTTCTTTTCGTAGACTTCTTATATGTCGAAAATCGTAGCCCTTTGCTGGGTAAGCTGGTTAAGATCTTCGATGATGAAGATGCTGTCGCTCTTGTCGATTACAGTGAAGTTTTGGGAAGCCGCTGTGTGAAAATAACAAAACTTTTCCAGCATTACATTGCGAATCAGCAATTTTCGTCCTGTGATGTTTATTTTTCTTGGAGCTAGCTTTTACAAACTTATGATGTTTAATTTTGTTTTCTGTAGGAACTCCCGCTTTTCAAATGAGTACCTTAGTGACATGATTTTTCTCGGAGATTACAAGTAAGTTCAGGTAAAAAAAATGCAATTAACACCTAAAAACACTAGGCTTGCCTTATACCTGCTCTTGAGCTGAAACCGAGTCACACGAAGAGTTTCCTTGACTCACCAGCCCCAACCTCACTCACCAAGGCTGAATATTATCTCTCCTGATGACTTTACCCACATCTGCATCTCTCTTCCCCTCCACAACATCCTTAATGAAATTCCCTCCAATGCTAGGATCCAAGGCACCAATAGCCTTTAAATCCTCCTTACCACCACCCAAACCAGTTGCCAAAAAGCCAGGAGAGACACAAAGAACCTTAACACCATCATTCTTCAAGACCCGACACCAATCCCTAACAACCATATTCATGCCTGTCTTACTAGCTCGGTAGCCAATAATTACGCGACTATCGGGCTTCGGCCATCCCTTCGGAAGCCCGTTATTGATTGGCATTTTTGGGTCATAAGTCTCGATCAGGGAGCTGGTGCCACTAGTGACAAATAACAGACGTGGATCAGATGATTTGAGGAGCAATGGAACGAATGTTGTTGTCATGATTTGTGTACTGGTTACATTGAGGTTGTATGTCGCGTTCCAAGACTCGCGAAGAGTCATGTTGTTGGGGCCAATTTCGTTGTCGAATGATCCTCCTATTTTACCTTCAGCAAAGACATAGATTCGAGGATAGATATACATACCGGCATTATTTACTAAAGTATCCAACTTGCCAAACTTCTCCGAAACTTCCTTGAATGCCTTCTCAATGGATTCATCACTCGCGATGTCGATCTGGAGAACGCTGATAGTACTAGGACTAGAGCTCACTTCACTCTGTAGCTTCTTGATTGCATCTTCACCCTTCTGAACGTTTCGCGAACCAAGGATAATCGTGTATGGAGTGGAGGTTTGGTAGAGTGCTTTGATTGTTTCGTAGCCAAGACCAGTGTTGGCGCCAGTGATGAGGATGATGTGCTTTTTAGACATTTTGTGTATTTTTTTTTTTTGAAGATTGTGATGTGCTATTTGAGTATGAAGTCAATTGTGGAGTTGAACGTGGAGTTGTGTGATTTGCACTTCATGTTGACGTCTTCCATGTGTGTATATATACTTCATACAGAAGGTACGTCTTGCATCACTGGAATTAGCGGTGTTTATCTCCGTTTGAAGCCGCTCAGCACTAAGGTCCCCTAAATCAGTAGACCGCTCATTATTTGTAATTCATGGTCTTAGTTGCTTCGAAAACAACAGCGTTAGTACTCAGAGTTTGATACTTATTGCTGATACTAGTCCACTTTGAGCTTCTGAATGCGAGATGGGTTAAAAGCGGATGTTCCGTTAGTGCCGGCATTCCATGGCCCAATCATTTCTTGGCTATGCGATCTAGTCTAATATGCATGATCTAAACCCAAAATAGTAGCCAGTTCGATTGGCATCTTAAACTTGCTTATTGTCTTTCTCATTAAGAGCGAATTCTCTTCAGGCTAGAAATAAGTGGCTGATTCAAGGCACAGGCCACACTAACAAATATATATCTAATACTTTATTATTTGCCCTCCTACTTTCCTAAAATCATGCTCCCTTTTTGTATAACTATTACAAATATACTAAATTGTCCCCTAGTTTATTTTGTTATTAAAATCTAGATAAATAATATGTATATAATGCGATTCTTGGTATTGTGGCCTGTGCCAACTTTGGTCACTTATTCTGTTCCGAAGAGCGAATTGTCCATGTGAAAGGATATGTGTTCTAGTTGGTGTGACCAAATATTGAATACCGCTTCAATCGGAGATAGGTTTCCTAAAATCCGCCGAGATATCCGCTTTTGCTGAGGCATTGTCACGATCAGCATGAAATTCTATACTAAAAACAATACTCAGTGTCACATTCTAGAAGATGACGGTATTATCCACTCATGTTTTCTCTATTGTGTTTCGCAGGCAGTTACTGAGATTGCTGTTCTGGCTCTTGCCTTTGAACTAATCATACTTGATCTGACTTGGTCGTCCTACGATGTCATTTTCGTCAAAGTTCTACTGACGATACTCAGGGAACCCATTCGATTTGTTTAGCTGACGCTGACATGTCACTCTTAGGCTTCCTCGCTACTGTTTCCATTCGTAACCAAATCCAGCACTCTCTCTAGGATTCCCAGGACAGTCTCCCTTGTTCTATAAACATTGTGCCATTTCGTTACTGGTTGAGCTAATGAGATACAAATCTCTGCTTGATACATATTTGGTGACATTGAGTCTTTTTCTTGCTACTCTTACCACCACTAGATAATCCCTCTTTTATAGACGTGCTCCATCATTAAAGACTTATTTACATTAGATACTCACTGAAACACTTATGTTGTGACAACAAAGGCGACATTTAAACCCCGTTGGAAGCGTACTACTACATTTGATAGCACATACTCGCGCCTCAGCTCACCGACTCATGACCACACTGCAGTTATCAAGGCTTCTCACTTCGACTATCCATAGATCGTCCTCGTCGCTTCTCTATATTTGATGGTGTCGACCACGTTCAAAAATCAGGCTCCGGACCCAGATAACCCTTTTTGAATGCTCCAGGAATTAGTGCTGCAGCATGCATTACTTCGGTAATCGGACGAAGTTTTCCAGGCGTTTTCCCCGCGCGTTGCTCCCACAACCTAATCAGTTCTGATGCATGTTGCCTCAATACTGAATCTGCATCCTGTGAAACGTCGATACCTAAGCAGGCACCAAAGTCTCTGAATGCCAGGCGGAAGCGGATATCGCTAACCCGATACCCATCATCATCAAACAAGCGGTTGAGTTGTGTGATACAACTTCGTTGCAGATCGGTTGCCCATTTCTCAGAATCTGCCATCCAGTGAGATGTCCATAGGGTCATGCCCAGATCTAGCATATCGTCTGATGCGAAATGCTTTCCCTTACGATCCATGATCTTCTTATAGTCGCTGATCTCCCTATCTAAAACACGGCTGCGATCATGAGCCTGTAGAATTCTCATGATAACGTGGCCGTCAATTGGATCTAGGCTGCCCTCGCTGGGTACTAATATCGTCGACATGTCTGTAGAAATCTTCCAAACCATTCTTGGGGATGCAGTATCTTTACCAACGAAGAAATGCGGATGGATAGCTTTGGCCAATGCGATGGCTCGGTCATTAAATTTTGTATCCTTCGTAGCAACACTCAGCCGGTTCAGCGCAAACATCCAGAGTGTCAAGTAATGATGATACTGTCCATCTCCGTCAGGACCTCCTTCATCCTCCTTGCCGATACGAAGTCCGCCACCAAGGGGATTGTCATCTGTAGCCCCCGGAAGTCGAGATCTACCATCTCTAGTACGTCCTTGAATATTATGGACAGTCTGGACAAGACTCTCGGCAAGAGTTAGATATCGATCGTCCTGCGATTCTCGAGAGAGCGTGATGAAATTAACGACACCGAAAGCGTCGGTCCAAAGATATCTGCCTTTTAACCCATCAGACATGGGTGGTGGTGTCCAGCTCTTGGCTTCTTCAAAGTCTGATGGCAGTGTGCCATAGACATTTTGCATCGCGGCCGCAAACCGAGCAAGAGGCGCCGGTGCAGATGACATGTTGTTTATCAGATATTTATTTGCATGCCTTAATATTTTTAGGGACTGCAATCCTTCACGGATTAACCTCATTCTTAGAATATTTAGATTCATGGCCATTCTTAAAGTATTTTTGATGGAAGTTCGAGGAAAGATCTGTTACGTCATATCACGTGTCGCCGTATAACTTCTACAGTAGTAACTGCATCTACAGGACTTTACTGCCGACCAATCAGTGTAGCCACAGTGATGTAATAATCGCTTCATTCTCGTCTTGAGCATTTACCACATGATGATGCTGTAAACTCACATCTAGGCAATCCATACTCGGCTATTGCCCTTCAATCAGAACTGCTTTCTGATGTCATGATTCTCTCTTGACTTCCAATTTAAAGTCAGTCCATATCTCTAACAATGCCAGCAGTATTGAATACCTGTTGGCCAAGTAGTCTTTCAGCAAACTATCTGTTGAATATGACAGGAATAGATCATGTGACCATCCACTATAAGTACACTTTTGCCACCATACCGGTATTCCTAAAATCACCATCTGAAATCGGAATCCATATAGCCACTCTTCTCGATATGTGGCCATCTGTCGCGGATGTTATTCGTGCTGCAGCCACTCAACTACCGGCCATAACAGACTAGTCGTTTGCCTCTCACTTCGACTTCCTTGCTTCAAGTCACATTGTTCTCCTAGGTTATGCCAGCCATGGAACATCGGAGTTCTATCAAGCTCGTGCAGAATCACAAACGACTCGTCGAGAACCATAGATTTAACACCATCGCCCTCAAAGCGAATCCGCCTGATGCCGAAGCTCTTGATCGTTATATCAGACAGAGGCTTGGACCAAAGATAAGACTGGTCAAGTCGGATCCTGAAGATACCGCTTTCAAATTATTTCCTACCTGGATGTGGAGAAATGCAAAAATGGAAGAACTAGTACATTGGCTCCATGATCATAATTCTGCTCTGCCACAAGAGGAACGAGCTGGCATCTTCGGTCTCAACCTGTACAGTCTTAGTGCCTCAATATCTACGGTAATTGAATACCTTGGTCAGGTCGATCCTGATATGGCTCAAAAAGTCCGCGATAGATATTCGTACTTAGAAAGGTAGGCCGACGACCCGACCGAGAACAAACTCGAAACAAGAACACAGCCGGAGTTTCAATCTTGCAAGAAGAAAGTCGTCTCCATGCTTTGGGACTTACTCAAAAAGCGATTCGAGTATTTAAGCATGAAACATGACGGAGAAGAGTTTCACAGCGCGGAACAAAATACTCGGCTTATTGCTGATACAGAACGGTATTATAAGTTGATGTATTACGCTAATGACAAGAGCTGGAATCTCCACAATAAACATATGTTCGAGACGCTTGTCCGGCTTCTAAAGTTTAGAAAAGGGAAAGTCATTGTCTAGGCCCATAATAGTCACCTAGGAGATACAAGGTATACGAGTATGAGTAAAAGAGGCGAGTGGAACGTTGGCCAGCTCTGCCGTGAAGCTTTTGGGCAAAGTGTTACGATTCTCGGCTGTGGTACACACATCGGCACCGTAGCAGTAGCTCAGAACTGGAATGGCCACATGCAAGTCCTAAAGGTCAATCCATCTCTACCTAATGGCTGGTAGATATAAGCCACAATACAGGCCTATCTTGTTTCGTGCTTGATATCCGCGAGGCCTCATTGAATAACGAGAACCTCCGAGAGAAATTATTGAAGGAGAAGCTAGAGCACTGTATTGGGGAGACTTGTCGTCGTGATACCGAGAGTAGTAGTCATTATATGACTGCTGCTCTTGGAAAGCAATTAGATGTTTACTTGTGGTTTGATCAGACGCATGCTGTGAAACCGCTTGAGAAGAAGCAGCCAAAGACTTCGTTGGCGCTAGAAGAGATTTATCCTTTTGGATTGTAGTTAGTAATGGTATTTTAGGGAACGAAAATAAGATTATCCGTTCTGCTCGATATGGTTCGAAAATGGGTTGAATGGTGATTGTAGCAGTCTCACTTAGCTAAAGCGCTATCAGAGTTTCTGGAGCATTTTGCTTTATGTATCTCAGATGCTTGTACCAATCGAGAAATTCTTATGAGTTTTGAAACCGACTATCATTCTTCTATCTCGATATTTGTGCTACGTGCTGACGAGATGTACAACCTTGCTCTGTACTCGCTTAGCAAAAAGGGGCTTCCTTCATCACAGTCCACGACTAAGCGAGAATCCGATGACAACACAAGCTCGCCATGGAAATTGAAGTTGGGACACCTGATTACCAAAATACATTGAGAAACTCTCTTATGTCCTTTTTGGTTTTCTTGATTTTCGCTTGCTCAGTGTTCCAATTTCAATTTCTCTAAGGAGACAACCTAAGCCAGCTAAGCCACACTTCTTTGGTACGCTTGACACCAATACTGTTAGTCTCCTGCACAGTGTAGCCTACTTGACAAGAAATCAGCTTCTTATGCCGCCATAGGAATTCGCAGAGCGAATTGATGGAAACTTTTCGCAAGGCTCTGGAGAACCTTCCTCCATCTGATTTGCGTCACACTTGGGCACAAGCTCCTATCAAGTTAGAGGATGCCTTAGGACGCACCATTCCTATCCCTCGGAATATGGCTGGGATATAGGCTGTGTTTAAGCTACTATGGGATCATATCTATTATGAAGCATGCACTAATAATCTTTGCTACCTTGTAGAAAGTCGAAGCAGTCATTCAAGCACACTTCAAACATAGTCCTGGCTATACCAAGGTTCGTTCCGGCGAGTACGAGCTATACAGTGGTTTCTTTAGTGATACTACACCTATCAGTTCGACAAATTTCATTGTAGTTCCGGGAATGAGCTTACCATGAGCTTCATTATGGGTCAGTACTCTAGCTCTGAACGGTTCCCTCGACTAAGGTGTAATTCCCACAAATTCGAAAGGCGCAACACCGGAGCGCCTGTTACAGTTTGGTAAGCAAACTATAACCTAATGCGTCTAAGTAGAGATGTGTTGACGTTAACTTCTCTGTATCGTAGTTTGGAGTGCCACAGCTGGTTTCGCACATCCAGTGCCCCGTTGCCAAAAACCGCTGAAACCAGCGGCCATTGGGGATATCTATTCAGAATGGAGTATGAGTACAGAGTCGACATGTTGGTCCAAACCAAAGGTTACGTCTCAAACTGATAGGAAGAACTACAAGAATGTCAACATCTACGATACGGAACTTCTCCAACGTCTAGACAATTCCGTGTCAAGCATCATCGAGCGAGAGAGGTAGACATAGGGAACTCCCAGCCTAGCGATGATTCAAAGCGCCCGCGAACTTATTAGATGCCCTATATTTCACAAATTCCCCTTCATGTACGCCCTGATACAATGGACTTGGCAGACAGGAGACTGCGAGCCCTAACGAATGTCGATGTAGCTGTGCCCAGTACACCGGAATTGTTTTCGCATGTTCTAGACATGCAATCTGAAGTAATAACAGCAGGTAGCAGAGAGCATGCTTGTAGAAACTCTAAATGAAGGGGCTGCAGCATTCAACGACCCCGATTTTCAAGATGAGTTGACGGCTATTCAGATGTGGTTTAAAGTTCTTTAGCATGGTGAGCGAACAGCCAGTTTTTATGCGCTCTCGCAGCAGATAGCTCTATGACAAATCCATTGCATTATATATGTACTAGAAGAGATGAAAATTTAAACAATGGCATAACATATGTAGAATACAGAAAACAGCATCCCGACGGTGAAACAGGAGTCTTCGATGCTATTGTTAAAGTAATTCGCCATCTCTTGACCTTCCCCATGCCAGCCCAAGGTCCTGTAGGCCCATTCCGAAATGGAATTGGGTGTGATCGCTTCTTTACAAATCGCAGTGCTGCCAGAATCTTTGAAAGAACTATAGGCCTACAAGAGTGGTGTAACACGAAGTTAATAGACAGGGGTCGGCTGGAGAAGGTAAATTTCTAGTCCGAGCCTCTTGCATTTTGTCATCTCGATCTCCATCCGAAAAGTATCTTTATCTGTGAAGACGGTACTTTTATATCACTGATTAGTGAATGTCTGGTATTTGCTCTCTCGTCTTCAAATGTTACGGACTTCTTCATCAACTTTGGGCCTCGTTTGCTAGCCGACTCAGGTCAATACTCTTTAGCGGCACTACTTCAAATCTAAAAGCTGTATCCATGGTCGGACTTATCAATGGTCAGAATGGTTGAATTAAATATGTTTATTGTGTATTCTACTCTCCTAAATCTCTTTTACTTTTCAGGTTCTGACCTGATTGTGGCTTTAAGGGGTTGAATAATAAGCTTGAAATCAAATTCCTGGGCTGAGTTACGCAAATCAAGAGAGTTACTCAAATTAAGTGAACCACTCAAAACACGTAGGTTACATACAAAACGAGTTGCTTATAAGGTGAGTTACTAAGAAAGAGAGTATCCAGAGTGGCTCAAATTAAGTCGGTCTCTCTCTTTATGTACCCTATCCCTCTCGATATCCCTCCTCGGTTTTTCCAAGTCCTCTTCGTCCCTCTCAGTCTCTTAATCTTCCGTTTATTCCCTGAGTGTCCCAACACTTCTACCGGGTATACGTTATCAATTATCTTTGACGTGAAAACCCCTCTAGCTCATGCAAAGTAGGAGCAAAGACAGATGGTGGAGAGTAACTGGTGGATAAGTCATGTTGTTGCTACAATCAGGCTGTTTATGCGTATTTATGCGAATTAATTGTACGCACAACCTACCCCTATTCCTATATGTATATAGTACCCCCCTAGGCCTACATCATTCTACAATCAAGTTCATTTCTACTTTCCAGCACACGTATATTTGAGAGATTGTTTCTAGGGCGTAGAGAGTGATTCATGGAAAACTCGTGTGTATCTGAGAAACGGGCTGACATCGTGGATTCAGGCGATATAGCCGATGACGGTGAGAGCGTAGCTGTAGAACTGGGTCTTGTAAGAGCAGGACTTTGAATTGAACCCTCGGTAGCCGAAACAGGCGAATATCCAACGCCAGAATGCCCGAAACCAAGAGATCTGGCTTCCGCTTCTACCGGAGCAGCCTGAATATTCTTTTCATGATGTGTCTGGGAGATCTCAGCTTGGGGGAGCTCGGCGACGGGATATTGATTGACGTTAGACTGGCGGGATGGAGGCCATGGGTGTGAGTCTCGACTTTCTTGTGGCGATGATAGCAGCACACGAACAGTAAGGCGAGGCCTATGAGTGCGACTACTGCTACGCCGACTCCAATGCCAATTTTGGCTCCCAAGGAGAGGCCCGAGGATCCTTGTTTTATGCCGCCATATCCTTGACTAGAGTTTATTATTTGAGGAGTAGCTGGGTTGGATGTTGATACATCCAGGGCCCCTCCCGTGAAGATGATTTGTGTCGAGAACTGTGTGCTAATACCCGTCCAAAAAGTGACTACGGTCTAACCCAGACCCACGCTTGTACAGTACTTCCACACCCAAATTGGTAGCATCCGCTCGTAAACGCGTTCCTATAACAAAAGCTGGCACTTGTAATATAATGAAATGAACCGGTTGTGCAGGCCGTGGAGTATACCCACCAAGGTCGCCAGGATATGATACGCTCTGCGGGTCATGATCTCCATTGATACAAGACGTATAGACTGCATCACAGTTTCCGCCAATCGAACAGCATCCTATGTCCGTGAACCAAGCGCGAGAGGAATCCGAGGAACAGTATGCCCCTTGATGACCTGGACCTTGTCTGCTATATTTTTAATATTACTGAGGTGTCAAAAAGACTTAGGTGACTTGCCATCCACAAAGATTGACTAGATAGTATCCTCTCTTTGAAAATCCATTTGCATTAAAATCGCCATATTATGCCTTTGTTGGGACTGGTGTCCAGTCAGCCATAGCGGTTACAGAAAAGGTCTGTTGAGGTCCAATCCATGGGACTGCGCACACAGTGGTTAGGAGCAAACATAGGATTAGAATAAGGCGAGCCATAAAGAAGAATACAAAAGCATCAATGTGAAATTGAAGCCATAGAAGTACGAGGTTATGGGATTTTAGAGAACTTCCGAGTGCGGCTAGGAGGCTTTCCGTGTACTTATGTTCATTGCCTATTTCTGAAAGTGAGACTGAAATGGTGGCGTCCCCTCACTAGAGAGGAAGAATATGGCTGATGCAGAGTGCCGTACTTACCTTCCCGGTGTAACGGTGTAACGAGGACCATCCACACTTGATACACCCCTTTTCTCATTTGCAGCCTCGTCTCCCTCTCTATTCTGTTGACTTCAGACTTGAGTGATTTATCGCTGCGAGTCTACCAACTCCTAGTTGTTTTGTTATATAATTTAGAGATTATTGTATAGTATGTGCGGTTTATAATGTCACTGCCTCGTTATGTTATAGTGCATGTAGGGTTCATCTTGGCCCCGAAAGCTGATGTATTAAATGGCTTGTCTAAAGTATTATGACATGTGTGGGGGTCCTGATACGTGTACAATGCCACGTGAGTTCTGCTAGTATTTTTTTTAATATAAGTAACTCACTTGTTTTCAACTTAAGTAACTTACTTATGTTAGATACCTAACAGGGCGGTGAGCTCAAAGCGCTACAGCATATGTCAAATATCAATTGTAAACGTATTAGGACCCATGTGTGGAGTAATACAACACTGTATCAGATCGCCCACGGGTTCGAAATTTTGTTATGTCGGCCGGATCTGAGTTTCCCTAGGAGTTCAAGTAGCAATTTAATTTCTCGAAGGGATATCTCGAGGCTTCGATCAAAGAATGAATCGGAGTTTGACTTGCCTTGTAGTCCCCATGCATCCCAAATAGGCATAGTTTTGGTAAGAAAGAAATGCAAGGGACTAGTTCCTGCGTACCTAGTGTGATTTTTCGCTGGATGGTTTTTTGTTTCCCACTCAGGGATCGCCGGGAACTTCCCCTCGCCTCTATAGGGCTGCTTTTTCTGCAGTCTCTTTTCCTAATTCAGCTAAAATTTCATGTAGCATAGAAGTTTTAATCGCTAAAACAGCAATGCTATTCTCTCTTGAGGGGTACAGTACCTCTACACTGTCTTACGCCTTAGTAAAAACCGTTCAGATGATCGTTTGACCATCAAATATGAGACGTGCTGAACATTTGGTGTTGAAGTATCAGATTAAAGTGGAATGTATAGCTTGTGATTATGTTATGCCGTACGAATTGGTTTATAAAAGATCATTTTGAATGGCTGTTCATTCAGGCAAGAGATAGACTTGAGTAACTCACTTAATTTAGGTAACTTAGTTGCCCTAAGTAAAATAATGTCCTATAAACCAGTTCAAAAGGTAGTACCCTAATATGGGCCCTCATACTAATTTTTATGATAGGTGGTATCATAACGAGCTTCATATATGCGGGGATTTAATATTTCCGATAGTTATGATAACTATGTCTTAGCTAGATGAGTTTTCACTAACTTCCCTCGCGTTTGCTAACAGCGGATTCCACATGTAGAAAAGCACGATATATGGTGGTATCTATTATAGCCTATAAGGTTAGAACCTGCAGGAAATCGAAGACGATGGCTACGATAGTTAAAAGGTGTATAGATTGTCTTCTACAAGTCGACTTGCACAATCGATATCTTTTCCAGACATATTGAGAGCTTTTGTTAGCCTTGAGAAAAAGCTTAGCATATATAGTTACTTAAATGTCAAAAAGAAAAGGAATAACGAAGATGATTGGAACATTCTCGCTAAGAGTGGTTATGCTACAGTCAAATTCGTCCTCGATTTATAACCAATTCAAGGGATTTCGAGTACTTACAGCCACATTACCTGAGCTTGCTTCAATCAATTACATGGAATAAGAATTATGATGTAATAAAACATTAATTAGATTATTAATATTTTTATAATATTGTGTACTAATAATGGACATCTCTAGACTCTACAGAGCCTTCCATTCCCACTAGGCAGTCCATTCGCAGTCACGACCTGCCAATTCTCACTACCCACGGCCGTCTGCGCAAAGAAAACATCTTTAGGATCGAGACGCTTCTTGATTTGCAATAATCGCTTATATGCCGTTCCATAAAAACTTTGTTGGAAATTCGGCTCGAGGATGTCGCTCTCGCCTAGGTAGGATCCTGCACCAGGTGAGACGTCCCGCCAACGTTGCATATGGCCAAAAGTGAAATTCTGTCTAGTAGCCATTTGTACAGCAGCACTGTCACCGTCCACCCAGTTGACAGATTGAAGGATGTGTGCATAAGTGTTTCGCCAGGCGGGATTTACTGCGTTATCGGGGTTTCCGCCATTTTTGAGATTGGGGTCGATGATGAACCCAATAACTGTGAGACCAGCTACAGCCGAAGTCTTTATTGCGTTGAAAGTTGCATCAAGAGCAGATTTTGAGTCCCAGTTTTGTTTTGGCCACAGACGGGAACCAGTAGCGACGTGGGTTTTCTGAACTACTTCTAGAGGGAATGATTCAAGCCATCCGGTATAGAAGGAGTCATAGTGTACTGTCTTTGGTGTAAACGTGATATTAAGTGCAGCCAATTGAGCAAACCATGGTGCCAGAAGGGCATTGGTCTCGTCCAGTGTCTTTCCGGGAGCCCAAAATGGTTGCATTAGGAACATGGGGCCAGTTGTTGTTTTGATAATGAACCAATAGGCATAAATGCCTTGAGTTGAGAGTGAGGGGAAATAATCCAGGTAGTTTCGTACTCCAGTCCAGAAGTTATCGGTAGTGATATTACCTCCAACAGTAAAGGAGAATGTTGATGCAGTGACGGGCAAATCAGGATAGGCTCTGACCGTCACGGATGTAACAACGCCAAAAGTGCTGCCACCACCACCACGCAATGCCCAGAACAGATCTGTGTTTTGTTCAAAATCTGCCGTAAGGAATCGTCCGTCTGCTGTAACAACATCCATAGATAGGACTTGGTCTGCAGCCATCCCGTGGATAGATCCAAGAGGTGAGTGGCCACCGCCTTGAATGTACCCACCCATGACACCAACTGTCTGCAACTCTGAATTAGTTCCCGAGATATGAGCACAAAAGGATAAGTCATAGTACCTGTCCTTCACCACCAACAACAACTAACCCTCTCTTATAAGCTTCCTGGTAGATCTCAAATGCTTGGACACCGGCGCCGACTTTGAACGCGGGGCCACTATATCCACAGCCTCTACTATAGTAACTCGCAAAATACTTGATATCCTTTAGGTTGTGAGTCCAGATACTCAAAGCACCAGCACCACCTGACTTTCCCGAAAAGTCATGACCTGTGTTTTTCACGACCAGTCGAAGATTTAGTGTTCGTGCAAAGTTTACTGCTAGCTGGATTTGCATTACATTTGACACGTTGACTGCATAGTAAGGAAATGCGCCTAAAGTACAATTCTGTGTTGGATCTGTAGTTACTTGACAGGTAAGGCCTTGGTAGACAGGTGACATCATTGATGTTGGATCTTGCATACTATGTTCAGTCAGTATTAGACTCCAATCTTTTAATGACAACATACTGAAGGTATGAGTTGGTCCAGTTCGCTGTCAAAAGAGCACACTTTGCTTCGTCATAGTAGTTCCCATAGTAGCAAGGGGAAGCCAGTGGCACAGTCTTAATGAGAGCATTCTTCCCAAGAAGATAGCCCAAAGTCGACCAGATGAAATCTGCAGGCCAATTCCAGTCACCAGGGAAGACTTTACAAGCAGCAGAACTTCTGCTTGTTAAGTTTGCCGATGAAGCAGTATCATTGTCGAACTGGAAGATTGCTGCGATATTATCATCTAGTGTCGACAGACTATCGGTGGTAAGTTGAATAGTCTCAAAATTGAAATGTGTTGTGTTGTCCGTTGCGACTACTGGTGCTGCTGCAGTTGAGGCATCGGTTGTGGAGTCGGCAATAGGTGAGGTGGAAGCGACCCTCAAGCACAAAGCCGCCACGAGCAAGCTGGTGAATCCTAACATGTTTCAACGTAGGGACGATTCAGCTTGGATCAGTGCTCGTATTTCCCCTTAACTTTCCTCGTTGACTAAGAAAAGTCAGTGTTGTCGACAGGAGTGACGAAGGGAAAACGAAAAAGAAATGCCCGGGCAGGGAACAGAAATATAAAAAACCTTGATGCACCTGCAGTTAAAGTGGTTCGATTTTCTTAATTAAGCGTAATAATAAACCCACCAATCTCCCAGTCGGTATCCCACCCTTCATCCCGGTATTTCGGTGTATTTTGTAAGTTCATCGGCAGTCTAAGCAAGGACAAGAGTATTACCGACACATCGGGTTCTACTCCCGTACCCGGTGCTTAATGCCAAGAATAGGCCTGGTAGAACGTAAAGACCCATGGTTCAAGAAGGTAACGAATCAACTTTCACTAGGATGCTTCATTTTCTGGGGCTAATTAACCATGAGAAAACGGAAGCATCCGGTATGTAAAGATTAGGCGGTTCGCTTGTGTGCTTTTCTATGATAGAGTTTGAATCATTTCCGACGTTCGTACTCGCCTCCGCAAGTAGCGATGCGCTTACTAATAATCGAGTTGGCCAATACAGCAACAAATTGACTAATAAGTGGGCATGCGTTACGTATTAGTCAAATACGTTAAGACTTGATTTTCCTTACCTTTAAAACTGTATTAAAATTCCTATAAAAGTAGTATAGTTAGTAATACTATTCCTCTATATAATAGATAAAGATTTCTTATATTATACCTCTATTAATATTATATAACTTAAATAATTTTTAGTTCCTCTTAAGGTATTTAAGATAACCTCTAAGAGAGGCTTTATTATAAGATAACTTACTAAATACTATTTATTATATAGATTAGAACCTCTATTTTATAGAAGATTCTACTTTTTTACTTTTTTTGCTTATATAGATATATGGATTAGAACCGATTGGCTAATACGACGTCCTATCGACTAATTCGATGTCGTGTTGACTAATAGGCATGCCGCGTTAACCAATTCGAAAATTAGCGAGTGCGTCGCAACAGAAGCTCCTGCCGTAACGTCGAGCACGTCCGAAGTCTAAATCAGAGCATAAAATCCTTCGCATAATTACTCCGTCTTGGACTTAAGATTGCCAATTGTTTGGATGCTTGAGACGACATAATCTGGAAGTTGGAACTGTCCCATTATTTGAACTCTTTCACATAGAAGAATAACTTTTGCACAGCCTCATTTGTACAATAAGAAGATAGATTAGAGATAAGAGGATCGATGTTCAACCGGCCTTGATTGATATAGACAATGAACCATATTGTTAGAAGAGTGCTTAAAGTCAAGCGATCCAATCCTCAATACTCACACAAATTGCAGTAAATTGGGGACTAGTTGCTAAACATTTGCTCCTGCTTCAAATGGAAAAGAGCGAGAAAAGGCAACAGAGGTAATTAATGTTAGGCTGTTGGTTCTCCGCCGGCTAGACCATTACCGAAGGCCCAGACTGCAAGGCTTAGCCACAAAATCAAGTTTTAAAGTTGTTCCTGGCGAAGTTACAATTGCTGGAAGTTTGGTGAGTATCCATGGGTGACACATGAATCCAGGGGCCAGGAAAGAAAACAACCTTGAGGCTCCCAAAGGATTTCGACGGTGTGTTTAATTCATAATGTATGTCTCGCACAACATTGAATCGTCGATCTTTTCTTGAGACATTCTCTCTTCTTGCCGACTACTTTTATTGCTATGGTTGATACGCAGCAGCCTGCTGCTCTGACAATTATCGGAATCGCTCTAGGCATTAGTACTCTCTTTGTCATTTTCAGGATTTGCGCAAGAATTATCGATTTAAAGGATGGACGGTCGTGGGATACTTATATTATATGGAGTAAGTTTTCCACTTAGGTGGTCCAAAGCTTGTTGTGTCTATCATCTTGCGATCGGCATCACGACCTGGAGAAGATCAACAAAGGAACGTGTTTTCTACGTGCCGGCCGTTATTCGCGTACAATGAACTCTCTTCACGACGATCTTTATCTGCTTTCGTTGAAGCCTAGTATTGTCGAGAACGAGAAAAGCTTATCCCTCTGTGGGAGAAACTTCCAAGCCTTTACAGAGTACTAAACTGCAGATGATGTATGTACTGACGAATTTGCAGGTGATGTTCTTCTTGGGATTGCATATGTAAGACACCATTTTGAACTTCAAAATGTCCATCGGCCTGTCATCTAACACAGCATAGCTTCTTGTAGCTGCAGAGACCTATGTAATCATCAGGTGTTAGTAAGTATCTCAAATATATACATACAAGAATGCTGACCGTCCTTCAGATACAATCTACACATGGCAAGGTTACCATCTGGCAGATATCCCAAAACTGGACATCGCCCAACAAGTCCGAGGACAGAAATATAACCTTGCCAACCAATTACTATATAACCCTATCCTATCGCTCGTCAAAGCATCCGTAATTCTCTTCCTCCTCCACATTGTCGGTACCAAGACATGGGTGAGGAGAGCCCTCTGGACTGTATTCGTCATAAATTTCATGCTGGCCGTCGCAATTTTCATCGCAGACGCTTTCCAATGTACTCCATTCAACTATGTCTTCGATTATCCCGCGATGGATGCAGCAGCTCAGAAAGCAGCGGGCGCAGACAGTAAAGGCAAACTCAATGGGGTTACAATAAAAGGAGGAAAGTGCTTCGACCAAATAAAATTCTTCCTCATATCAGCTGGACTCGCTGTTGCTACGGATCTGTTGGTCGTTGGAATACCGATGTTTATTGTATGGGACTTGAAAATGGCACGCCGGAAAAAGATGATCGTTAGCTCCATTCTTGGGGTTGGACTTATGTGAGTTCACATCACAAATTCAATCTCGAAGTACTTCATACTAATCTTTCTGATATTCAAGTGTAACGGGAGTGTCTATCGCCCGACTCGTTGTTTATTCCTGGCGATTCTCACCCCGCAATCATGATCGAACATATGGAGTAGGATACACAGTTTCATCCTTGGAAGCAAATCTTGCGATTGCCACAGGTTGCGTACCATCTTTTGGATCACTTGTTCGACGTATTTCTCCCAAAATTCTTGGATCCACGGATTACGCTTCTCGTCCAACGCCGTCGGGATATCTACAGCAGTCAGGAGATAGAAAGAGTCGTGGATATGCTCTCCAGACCGTCAGCACAAATAAAAATGAGTGGGAAGGACCCCGATGTCGAGTTGGAGCGTGGTCCAGTGACGAGAATATTCTGGCAGGCCCTGAGGAGATTCGGAAGGAAGTCAATGTTGAAGTGACATATGGCGAAGCTATTTCTGTTGATGATGCAAGACAACCCGGGAAGCACTCATTTTAAGGTTTCATTTATGTGTGGAAAGCTACTCAATTTAATGTCCTACGGCTGTCAATGTTCTTTTTCGAGCCCCTATAACATACCCATCCATTAGAAAGTTATAGATTTGCGAATTCGAGACGAGTGTAACTTTCTTGTAGCATTGATTTCAATTAACTGACTTAAGTTTTATAGAGATTATAAGCTTAACTCTTGTAACCAACACGTACATCTTATCAAACATCTCACATCCCGTACGAATTGGTTTATAAGAGTTCATTTTGATCAGGGCAACTGAGCTATCTAGGTCAAGTGAGGCACTAAATCAAGTGAAATACTCAAGCCCACCTCTTATCTCCGATTAAATAGCTACTTCAAATAATCTTTTATAAGCCAATCCGTACGGTAGTCTTTGATTTAGTAGCCACAGCTTAATCTACTAGTACAGCTACACTACTTATATAGGATCTCATAAGTCTACTAAAGCAAAGATACTTGTAAAATGCTCTTGTAATTAAGCAATTATACGGAAAATAGGGTAATGCTGGTATGCTGGTAGTACCCCTTCAAAAGCTTTAGAACAGCTAACCCCTGACGACCTCGTTAAAAATAGGGGGCTCGCTTCCGGTTGATCACAAGCCCAGCGCAAAGGTAGAACATCAAAACAAAGCACGACAATAATCTCTTCCATTATTCCAGCAACCATGCAAAGAGTTCCATAAAAAAAATCAACTTTAAAATCACATCAACTACTTCGTATGCAAAGATTGGATGACCTCATACAAGAGATGTCATGTTCGTCTTAGTGTTTTTGCTTCTTCTCCATAGGCCTCGCGTGCCCCTGGAGATCGACATGTTCGACCAATCGCCTCCTAGAGTCTAGACTCGTTGTTACCCGGTTTTCAGTGCTTACCTATGACGCAACGCAATAAACGCGGGGACGAACCCCTCCCTGACGCTCAGCGGTGAAGATGAGATGAGTACAGTACAGAGAGAGCTATTCAAGTTCGTTTCAGTGTATAAACAGTAGAAGAAAGAGTCCAAAAGTGTTGATCAAAAGTTTAGAAGCATGAGTATGATATTCTCCCTATTATTTGATCTAGGGATTATAGGTATAGTAATAGAGAACTGTTATTGTAAGTACCAAATTTCAGTCTTCACTGAAGTACGAGCTTGCCTCTCTCACGTTTTACGAAAGTATAATCACCGATCCACCCCTACCTTGTCTGAGGTAACGCAAAAAATACCTGCTTTTGCATTCTACTCAGGCGCAGACGCACCAGACAGTAAACCTGGAAAAGCTCGTCATCAGACATAAGTAGGTATAGGTATCCCTCCTCCTTTTTCTTCTACTCTTCACGACCTTCTTATAAGATTCTCTTCAACCCATTCCTCTTTCCCCCCGGCTCACTCAAGGTCCCTCACCTCGCTGCCTCAAATTTTGATTCGTTTTTCGTATACTGAGTACTCGATTCTCAAGGACAACTGGTATGTACTCAATACTATTTTACTTTCTTGTATCAATATTAGTAAATGAAGGTTACTGACCAATATTTCTTGCATAGAACGAAAAAGATCAAATGGGAGACAACAGCCCCCAATACGCAGATGCGCAATATGTAGACTCAGAAGTAGAAGACGACACTGGAGACAGTCAACAAGAAACAGCAGTGATGCAACAAAAACTGCAAGCACAGCAACTACAACAAGTACAACAACAACAACAAGCCCAAAACCAACAAGTACAAGGACAAGCACAACCACATTATCGAACTTTCGATGAGACTGGAAGAAGACATGCTATTCGTGAGTCGAGGATAAAGGATCGTCCTGTTTCGAAGGAGGCTGGTGCTTCTGCTTTGAAGATTAAGATTGAGTTGGATCTTGAGGTTGAGGTTGATCTTTATGCAAGGGTTAAGGGTGATGTTACTATTGGGTTGATGTGAGATTGGTTGATGCTTTATGGTATGATGTGAGATTTGGGATGGGATCTTTGTATGCTGTTGTGCGCTGTTGTACGCTACAATGTCAGGTTGGGTTATGCGGCGTTTGCAATTATACTGCTGTGTTTTTGCTGCATTCTGAAGTCTGTGGTTGTTCGATCGAGGTGGGGATTGGGTAGAGCAAGGGCAAAAGCTAAATAGGAATGGAAAGATTGCCAAAGCAGAAGTATATCACGAATTGCCTATTTTGGACAAAACACTGTAATCACCTACTAGTAAAGCATTAGCTATCTGCTACACCTATGCTTCATCCTTTCACCTCACCTCTCTTGATGGCCATTGCCCAGTATATTTACCTCCCTAAAGATTTTTTCAAAATCACATGTGACTCTTTAACAAGCACGCCCGCCAACCAAGTAAACTTGAATAGAAAGCCTACAGTACCAACTTCTTTCAAAACTTCCAGATTTACCCCAAGATTTGCCAATACTGCTTTCCAAGAAACAGCAGAGATCCCAATCAAGAACATCAAAAGACTATGTCATACAATTCGAAGGATCCACATCAAGAAGTTACCAACCAAATAGAAGAATGCCTTGCTTTATTCAATATTAACTCTCTTCCAAAACTCTAACAACTAAAATAAAGTTAACAACAGCAATAATATAAAAAGCTACTCACCATAGTAAGTTACTCAGTAACTTACTTAATAGAAAACTAAGGCTTTACTTATTTGTCTTTTCTAATATGTGTAGAAAGTCTTCAGACGCTATACTAAGAAATATTTCCACCTAATAATAGTGCCAGTTCTACCATTGGTAATTCAGGATAGTAATCCCTGTCTTGATTGTATCCCCAGATAAGTATACTGCAACGGAATTGTTTGGTTTCTCCTGGCGCTGACCAGCTTTTACTTAAAGATATGTGTTAAGAAAGCTCCTATTCTCATGTCCCGCAGTAGTTAGACCTATTCATGGATTGTCCTTGTTACTATGAATCCTAAGTCCTATGTCTTCTTTGCTACAGTATATTATGAGCATTAGAACAGTGGTAATACATTTAACATTAGCAACGGATGAAATAAATGTCACCATATAAGACAGGAATGAAGTAAGTGTAATCATTGACTTAAAAGTCACAGGCTAACCTTAACCACTAAGTCGAAGTTCAGGTCTGGGGTATACGATTTTCTTTCATTACTTAATGCTCATCCTCGTGATACATATCTACATTGAGTGCCATTCCATCCAAGTCCATCCTTTAACCCAATCAATGCCAGAACGCCATGTACACCATAAATGAAGAAACCTCCCTTACCCCTATTCCTCCATCTTCACAACACCATCCCCACTCCTTGGAACAGGCGCAGCAGGCTCTTCAGTGCCAGCTGGTGGCACGTTCTTATCTAGATTCTTCAGCAAGTAGCTGCGTTTGAAATATTCGTTTGGATGTACGATAGTCTCAAGCTGCGCGGCACCCCAAGTCCCATTATCTCGAACTCTCTTAATCTCTTGCTTGTGTGCGTATTCGAAGACCCTGCAATCTATGTCAGTATAGGTCAAGGAAAGAGTGAAACGAAGCATACCGATTACAAGCAAGGTGGAACTTCTGTTTTTCTTTGTCCTCCTTCACACCCTGTAAAACTGATTGGTCTTTGACCCCAACCGCTTGCAACAAGTTCGTGAGATTCTCTACGCTGAAATGTCGGTATGGGCAACCGTGAGAGTCTCCTGGTCCGGGAGGTCGTTCTGTAAGAATCTTCTGACACGAAAACGGCGTATAGCCATTGCCTCTCCTATTGCTATCACCTCCAACATCTCCATAAGAATGCCGCACGTTGTATCTGTATTCCTTATTGAAAACGTCGTCTGTAATCTTGTTGAAGGATGATCGCCAGAAGATTAAGGATTCGTCCAGGCTGAGACCAATGCCTTTGAGGAAGAGACCATATTGAAGACGTCCGAAGTGCTTGAGATGTGCATCACGCCGAAGAGAGCGGTGTAGATTTTGCATGCATAGTGGGAAAGAGGAGGAGAGGGTGTCAATATTTCGGGCAGAGATATCAGCATCTGGCAGGTCGGAGTTGGAGTACTGGGCGTCTGGGGTCGTAAAGTTCTGAGAAAGATGGGCGAGGATTGGACTTAAGCGATCGTCTTCATCAAGGCGAGGCAGGGCTCGAGATGTGAGCTATCAAAGAATATTAGCGATTCGTCCCCGTTGAAGTCAACACCATAGAAGAAACATACCTCGAGGGCTTTCTCTAGCCGGGTTGTGAATTCTGCCACGACCATTGAAAGCTGCTCTCTTCCAGGAACATAGGCCTTCCCTGCTTTCAAGAATACCCTCCTGCTCTCCACCAACTCAGGTACTCTCTCCCAATCAACCTTAAACCAACTCTCGTCCTCTAGCCTCTTCAGGTATCCACCACCTGCAGCCACGAGCTCCGAGCCGTACTGTCTCTTCTCTTCATCTCCAACTGTCTCCCAGTCCAAATTCAGACTCTCCACAAACGTCTGGCGCTCCCTCACATCATCAGCCTGAAACCTTAACCTGAAAAGCTGGGTCTCAGCGCGGGAGAATCTACGACGCAAGTCCTCCGTCGAGGCAAATGCAAGACGAAGAATGAAATGACTGTAGTGATCTTTCTGGCGTTCGCTTTGCAGTGCACCGGAGTTAGAGGAGGTGGAGGAGAGAGGTAGGTACTTGTCGAGAAGGGGCTTCATGTGCGCTGCTGTCTCTGCCGGAGTCTTGTTTCGTACAGAGCAGGCTTCGAGTTCCGCGAGAACTGCAAATCCATGTTAGTTTGACTATTGGCAGGATTTCAAATTCCCCATACCTCGCAGGCGATCAATTGCCCATTGTTCGAACTGTTCGAGTGTGATGTCGGCCGTGGGAGGTGTCACATAGAAGTTTAATCTCGTAGGGTATGCTACTTCTTTGTAGGCTGGAGTGGCAAATTGTTTCTTTCGATAATCGACAACTGTTCGCCTCTTCGGGTCGATCCTCGAGAATTCCTGTCTAATCATGGCGGCGTCTTATGTAGATTTCAATTTCGAGGATGTTGAAGACAATGCTCGGAATATTTCGCGAGACGCGTTCGATGGGACGCGACCGACCGCGATTCGACTTTAAGGTTTACGACACGTGATGTCTTGGCGCAAACCTCAAACATCTGTTCATCCCCAGCTCCATCACGAATCACAAGCTGCAATGTCAAGTATACATGCAAATGAAGATGATGGATTCAAAGCCAAGTGGACGTGAACTGTTGAAAACTTATCTTACAGCCAAAAACCCGAATCCAGTGACTCGGCGAATCAAAGGTGTCACATAGGTCAGTACGTCGTCCAGTCTTGGAGTCCAAGTGCCTGATACGGTTGCTTATTGTTAATTGAGAAGTCAAGAATCACTAAATTCAATTCTGTTTCTTGGAAAATATTGATGTGTGTCCAAGGATTATGCTCTTGCGGTCCTCATTCGTACCTAACCACGTTGTGCTCAAGTTAGTATGCATACGCAAAGCCAAGCCGGAGCCACAATATCTTCCCACATACAATATTGAGCACAGTTTTCATCACTATTGTGCAGCCAAATTTCTTGAGAGTCAAGATATCAAGTATGTCGGAAGAGGTGCTGTTGGTATTGGTGTATATTCCTAAGAGTCTTTCAGACAAGATAGGATCTTGCTCAGCATTAGAAGAGATGTGGTGTTGCTTTGATGCTTCTAGAAATCCATGGTTCGTAACTAGCTATGCTATGGTGAGAACTGCTATCTAGTGGTGCCTTCCACATGTGGTTCAACAGAGCGTCCACACAAATGCACTCGTAAGGGATGCAAGTAGGAGAGGAGATCTTGCTTGAGCAGAGATGTGGCGTAACTGAGCGTCCGACAAATGCATCCATAAGAAAAGCAAAAAGCAAAAGCAACTGAGGGAAGTACCCGCCCGCAGGTTTCCATTTCAGAATATCTTTCTTGTCAATAATGAAAATATTGACAACAAAAACCAAAGAATCTCATCCCAATTCAAAACACCCAATTCCATTCCCGAGCTCCATTCCCACCCTACTTCATATTAATAGGAGGATGCTTGCCTTTGGCAGCTCCCCCGGCATATAATATGCCACTTTCCTTATGCACACGTTGCTGGCTCCAATGTTGTTGCTCCCCATTCCAGACATCCCCATCCCACTTCAAAATATTCTTGCTTAAATTCAGCCGCTTTTGTGAAGCAGACGCAGAGCCCACGACGAAACCGAGATCTGAAATAAGTGGAGGCATTGGTTCAGGAGTCAAGCTTCCTCCACGGTTAGGAGGAGAGGTTCCAATTCGACCATACGAAGGTAAGTCTGGTTCTGTCCCAGCGCGAGCTGGATCTGGGTTCTGCAGGATAGTGGATTTAGACTTGTAGAAGGCTATATCTTCCTCTGCATCCAATTCTTCTTGGGTAAGTCGCTTTCTACGGCGCTGTGCTCTGGCAAGAATTTGGTTTTGCTCAGAGGTAACCTTGATGCGCTTTGAGGCGAGGCCAAAATCGTTCTCTTGAGCAGAGCCATTACTTCCTCTCTTTCTCTTCTGAGCAGCCTGTATTCTTGGTTTAGTTTCTAGAGTGCAAGTTTAAGAGAAGAGAAACTTACAACAGAAGCAGTAGGTAGTTCTTGAGCTGGAGCGGCGATTACAAGGTCCGGCTCCTTAACACCTTTGGTGCGTTTGGCTATTGAGACTTCTTCTTCATCTTGAGAAAGGTCATCACTGCCTCTCTTTCTCTTTCCACAGGCCTATAAATCACTGAGTTAGTTCCAGCTACTCAATTTGGAGGACTTTTGAGACTTACAGCAGGAGCAACAACACGAACCAGCTCTAGCTCTTCCTTCTTCAACTTTGTAGTTCTGTTTGAACGACGCTGAGAAGTAACTGATTCGGCAACGGCAGCAGTGCAACCCTTTCCTTTCTTGTCATGTGGCTATCAAATTAGTTTAATAATTCAAGACCTAATGACAAGACAACTTACTGGAACAGATGGCGTTGCAACAACAGACGAAGAATTAGCGCCAACCTATAAATCCCATCGTTACTCCAAGTAAGACGAAAAATAGATCAAAACAACACTTACAACAACCTTTCTCGGTCGTCCAGGACCTCTCTTGACCGGAACAGCAATAGTAATAGTATCGGTGGCGAGGAAATCAGCCCAACCAGGAGGAGGAGATGGAGAGCGAGAGAGAACGGAGAGAGGAGAGGAGGAACGAGATGATGAGGACATTTTTGATGTTGTGAGGCTGCGAGGTCGTGATGCTGTGAGCTGGTTTTCGGATCAGAAGCTGGAGGCGATTCTCTGATATGAAGGAGCGGAAAGTAAGTGTTTGTAAGTGTTGGGTCAAGAGACGGTGATGTTGATGATGGTGGTGAAGGTAGTGAGAGCTGAACGCTTAACCCACAAAAGAGTATCGGTATGGCGAGAAGAGGGCGGATGGAAGAGCGTGGATTTCAAACAGTTAATTACGAATTTTTAAGAGCCGTTTGACGAAGACAGAGGTAAAAAGGCAAGTAAGTAACTGTCAGGACAGAAAGAACTAGACGAAAAAGTGTCGAAAGTAACAAACAGACAGTTTTGAAGAAATTCGAATCGTGGTCGAAAGAGAAAAAGAAGGAAAGATAGAAAGGAAAAGGAGGAGAGAAATATATTATAGGTATCTTCACGAGTAGTTGATCTTATTATCTATTTTTAATATTGTACAATAGGAGCTTTGAGTTGATTGAATACCCTCGGTAAGCGAATTCTTCTCCTGTTGTCTTTCCTATTGTTGATTTTTAGGGAAACTTCTTCAAGTCATGCGAGAAATTTAGTTACTGACGGAAAATGGAGAGACAATGAAGATATGGAATAGATAAGCGAAGACAATGGCTCTTGCAATTTGTGAGATTTCTTTCGGGGAATTGAACAAAGGAAGATGGAACTTAAAGCACAAACAAAGCTTCCTCGAGCATCCCCAAACTAACGAGCCTAGAACCGGTCAGAAAAAGCTTTGCATGCACACACATTGATTGTATTGTCCATTAAGTAACCGTGCAGATTCTGGAATTCAGAAACTACATGTCAAGGTGAATTCTAGCATCATTGAGGAGCATCTCATCATCTCAATATTACTACCTACTTACAAAGCCAAATATCTCCAGAATATCACCATAGTTCTCAAAACCCCCTTCATTCTTTCAACTAGTGTTCATAACTCATCAAACAAAGAAATGAAATCACAACTTGACACTTATGAATAGGGGTGGTGGAAATTAAGCGAGATCTGCTATTATTCCTATTTCTATCGAACTTGAACTTGACAACGACAAGAAGCCTAAGACCCATTCCAACCAACACTCTATGATGAAAGAAGCATATAACAGTATATTTTTGAAGAGATCTAATATCCACTCGGTTCTAGCGACAATTAGCGTTATGGAATCCCTGGAGGGAGACGTATACATTTTGCAAATGTGTACTGTACGTCCCCCTGCAAACGCTTCTCGTGTGGGATTAGGCCACACTATTAACTAATTGGGTCCTGATACGTGTACAATGCTACAATTGATATTTGACACATCTTGTAGCGCTTTAAGCTTCCCGTCCTGTTAGGTATGTAAATCAACTGAGTACTCAAATTAAAAAATACAAGCAGAACTCACCTAGCATTATTTAAATATCAATTTTAGCATCGTACACATATCAGAACCCAACTAATTAAATGATGAATCTATTTAACTAATTCCACCATCTTACACTTTTACTAATCACCAAAATTAGCGTCCTAGAAATACTTACAAGGGTCCTTTATATTTTGATAATATGAAGGACCCCTGCAAGTCTAGCGCGGGGTTAGGACACACTTTTACTCATCTCATCCTCTCCCATCCCATTTCATCAAGACCATCAGAAATATATCTTTATTTCAGGTCTTACCAGTACCTATCCAGCACTTCTAGTAGCCACGCCAAGAGTAAGTAGCTCGGATTACAGGGCAACATCATACCTACTTATTACCTACAGATTTCTAACTGGCATGACCGAAAGCTGATAATGCTCGTATATATAGTAGGGTTTGAATTTATATGTAAAGAGAACTAGGGAAGGTAGGTAGATGGGAAATGAATTGTTGGATGATAGGATAATAAAGAATGCCTCTGTAGGAAGCTCTTGTGGTTAAGAGCAGCCATACTTATATGTGTTTCGCACTTTAGAGTGTTGTAGCTTAGCACGGGAAATTCTATTCATATTACTCCATAGAACAGGCACTTCATACTATTTCTTCTATAGGTATTATTTTGTCACCTTGTAGCGCATTGTAGCGATTGAAATAATGCCAAATTGAAGGATTCAAAATTATGGTTCAGACTGGGACAGACAGGATTATATTCATCATCTATTATTGCTAAGAGGTCTTGTGTCTTGGCTAGTGTGTATATACACGGTGCTATCTAGCGATGACAACTTCTGCTGTGCTCCTATGGTTTGATTGGATTTGTTCTCTCAAGAGCTAAAGTCTAAATTTGAACCCCATACCAAAATGTAGTGAGAGACGTGGTTTTTTATTTGAAACGAGTCTATTTTTTGTGGGTATTATAGTATACAAACTGCTACACTAGTTTACAAAGCGCTTTTTCTATTGTACAGAGCATGGTACATGGTATTTTACAAGGGGGTATCTTGAATGGCTGGCTTAAAAGAGAACGTACAATGAGCACATCTGCAAATTTGTCAGTTTTGAAATTTAAGGGCATTTATTACAGGAACAACTTACCATACTCAATCCAAGGATCATGGAGCACCAGAAGCATACGTTGTTGAACACTTTCTTGCCCTGCATAAATTTTGTCCTTTGCAACATGATGATTGGCAATTGGGTCATTTGGCACACAAAGCCATATCCACGAACTTTCTTCGTGATGCAGCCCATAACTATTTCGTGGCCAATGGCGCTGATGAGGAAGGTGATCAAGGTTGCCATTGGGCGTCCAATGTGTGGTCTTGATGCTGAATAGACGTGGCGTCGGAAGAAGTGGTGAACAGGAATGTTCCATTCGCGCGAGAACCCGAGCCAGTCAGTTGAGTTCCACCAGTCAGAGTAGAAGTGGCGATCCTGGGGGATATCAATTAGTTAGATTTTCCAGCATGCTCAGATATGGTTAACTCACCGCGAAACAAGTTATTTCGGCAAAGGCGCCGAGAACATACTCGAATATAACTAGGAATACCAGAAGGAATGTAATCATGAAAGGCCACAGAAGTTGCGAGATAGACTCAGCTAGAATGAGTAGTGTCTCCGACAAAGAACTGACCGTTTCCAGACGAATTGCAGATTCGGCCAGTACCGGAAGAATGAACTCTTCGGACGTGATAGTGAGGAGGAAGATAACACCAAAAACAGCAACGACTTTGTAGGCCAATTGTGTCCAAACAACTCCAGAAGTTCGAGGGTATTCCAGTTCATAGCAGAGCGTTGGACAGAATATGTAATCTGTGTAGTTGGACCATGTAAGATTTTTGGGATATGTGACTGCTCCCATTGGGGACGTAAGTTCCATTGCAAGGTCTTCGCGCAGGCGTGCTAAGGTCTCGTCTTCGTCACTTTGACTAGACTCTTTCTGATCCTTAGATGGCAAACTATGGCCAGCACTGGGATATTGATATGCAGGTGCCGTTGAAGCATTGGTTGGATTATCCAGAGCGCGGAGCCTTCGCTCAGTTTCACTGAGATGGCCATTGTAGAATGCATAGGAGTGCATCTTCATAAGCAGAACTAGAGTATGAAGTGTCAGATATACCTGAGCAGTCCATGTCCAGTCGCGGACAAAAGGAACACTTAAAATGATTAGTGAAATGCCATCCTGAAAGTCCAAGCAGACTTACATAACCCAAAAGCCAAACCATATGGTCTGGTATATACTTTGAATTGCAACGCCGCCTTTGAACCACCGCAGACCCAGCATATTTCCAGTATCACTTCGGAATAGTTTATGCAATGGCAGACTGACAGATGTAGTTGCTACCATCAACCCATCAGCGAGAGCGAGTTCCCATACCTTTACAGTGAAAAGCTGCCATATTTCCACTCTCATGGGGTATCCGGTGTCCTTTATATTCCTCAGTATCGTAGTAATAGCCATGATGGTTAAGGCAATCCAGAATAGCACATAGAACCCATGAAAGTCTCGGTAGTCACTGTTTGGATCGAGGTGGGATACTCGCGAGGCATAGTCGATCGTAGGGAATATACGTCGCCGTTGCTCTGCTTTAAGCTGTTTCCGAGCAGAGGCTATGGACTTGACAGACGGCGGGGCATCTTGTGGCACAGGTGTTGATCGTCCACTGAAGCAATTAGCTCAGGAACTGTACGTTGTATAGGTAGGGGTGTTCAAAATACCTTGTTTGAGCGGTACTGCCGGAATCAGAGTCCCTCACATGTCCGTTCGTAAGTAACAAGCCATCCTCACTCAGGGCACGTTTAACAGATGGGTTGATAGGACGAGGTCGCAGAATATGGTCATGATGGCCGTTTCCATTGACAAAGGGATCCGCCGAGGTTGACATATTGGAAGGCTGTACGTGGCGCGTTTGTAAATACAGAGTAAGAGGTGGTTGGCCAGATACGGTGCACCTAACCAGAAACCATGGGGGCTTTGTTGGAACTTCGGAGGTGTTTTAGACAGAAATGAAGCTTGAATTACTTAGCATTTGAGATGTAATAGGGATTGAAAGACGCTCATAATTGAGGAGTAGCTTTCAACGCTGAGATACTTTCTGCCACAAAGCTTGCTGCACAGCCACATAGGGGTCAAAACGCGACAGGAAACGGTGGGAAAAGCGGCGTATCAAGCTTTTGAGCTTAAGTACGAAGTACGAAGTACTCGCAATATCTTGGCAAATGAGCAAGCAATTCTGTATACGGTACATAGCTTCTATTTTCGGTGCTGTCACTTCCAGGTTTGGCTCTTCTCAATTTACTTACAGTAGATCCGCTCGGTAGATAATCTTGTTGACATCTGCATTATTAGAATTTGTGCATGCTGCCTTGTGTGTCTGCTCGTAGAGTTCCTTACCTGACCTTACCTTACCTTACGGAGTACGAAGGTACCCGCGTTAGGCTTGAGTCGGCTTAGTCATCATGAACTTGGGGGAAGCACGAGGCGGCGATTGAACGAACGTTGTGGCCTCTAAGCCAACGCGCCCAAACAATTTCCAAAGCCAACGTTCATCACGCCTCCTCGACCTACAGTGCACCTACCTTTTCTACGAGGTATTGCACATAGAGCTCCTCTAATAGAGCTGGTCAACCCCTTACGTTTGGCCCATTGCGGGCCTTGCTTGCGCCAGAATGAGTTCCTGTAAGCCCACAATACTATACCCCTCAATTTACTGCCAGTAGCTGAGAGCGTAGTAAAACAATTCATCCGTAATGTGCGAGCCTCCAAAACGATTGCAGATGAGCGGGCAGTTGTGCAGAAGGAAAGTGCTGCGATAAGAGCTAGTTTTAGGGAAGAGAGCGGGGACTCCAATGTCAGGTAGAACATCTCTACTACTACTTTGCCCACAACAGGAACTAATCGTTGTACAGACGCAACAATGTTGCAAAGCTTCTCTACCTTTTTACCCTCGGCGAACGAACCCATTTTGGCCAGATAGAATGTCTTAAGCTCCTGGCTTCACCCCGCTTTGCAGACAAGAGATTGGGTTATTTGGGGACTATGTTATTGCTGGATGAGAATCAGGAGGTCCTGACACTGGTCACAAACTCATTGAAGAAGTATGTTGCAAATACCATGTTCGACAGAAGTCTAACTGACATTATGGTTCAGCGATCTCAATCACTCTAATCAGTATATTTGTGGACTTGCGCTATGCACACTAGGAAATATTGCCTCCGTCGAAATGTCAAGAGATCTCTTCCCCGAAATCGAGACACTATTGTCCACTGCTAACCCCTATATCCGACGGAAAGCAGCCTTGTGCGCTATGCGAATATGTAGAAAAGTTCCAGACTTACAAGAGCACTTTTTAGAGAAGGCCGCCACACTGTTGTCTGACAGGAACCATGGCGTCTTACTCTGCGGCTTAACATTGGTCATAAACCTATGCGAGGCTGACGAGGCTGAAGGCGGCGAAGAGGGCATTGTCGAAAAGTTTAGGCCATTTAGTGGAGGTTTGGTACGAACCTTGAAAGGACTAGCCAGCTCGGGATATGCGCCAGAACATGATGTGACAGGTGTTACGGATCCTTTTCTGCAGGTGAAGATACTACAGTTGTTACGAGTCCTCGGCCGAGGCGATCCAGAGACGAGCGAACAAATCAACGATATCTTGGCCCAAGTCGCTACGAATACGGATTCAAGCAAGAATGTTGGCAACTCCATTCTTTACGAGGCTGTCCTGACGATCCTTGATATTGAAGCTGACTCCGGCTTGCGAGTACTCGGTGTCAACATTTTGGGCAAATTCCTTTCAAATCGGGACAACAACATCCGCTATGTTGCTTTGAACACCCTCATCAAAGTTGTTGCCGTTGAGCCGAACGCTGTCCAACGGCACCGAAATACAATTCTTGAATGTCTTCGAGATCCAGACATTTCCATCAGGAGGCGAGCTCTAGACCTCAGTTTTACCCTCATTAACGAAAGCAATGTGAGAGTTCTGATTCGGGAGCTTCTTGCGTTCTTGGAGGTAGCGGACAATGAATTCAAGCCAATCATGACTTCTCAAATCGGTGTCGCAGCGGATAGGTTCTCTCCCAACAAGCGATGGCACATTGACACCATGCTGAGAGTATTGTCTCTTGCTGGTAACTACGTCAAGGAACAAATATTGTCATCCTTTATCCGACTTATTGCTACTACTCCTGAATTGCAGACATACGCTGTTCAAAAGTTATATGCCAATCTGAAGAAGGACATCACACAAGAAAGTCTCACATTGGCTGGTGCTTGGTGTATTGGCGAATTTGGCGACGCTCTGCTTCGTGGTGGTCAGTATGAGGAAGAAGAGCTTGTTCAGGAGGTCAAGGAGAACGAAGTTGTCGACCTGTTCTCGAGCATTCTAAACAGCAGCTATGCGACACAGATCGTGACCGAGTACATCATTACCTCTGTGATGAAGCTTACCACTCGCCTTACCGAGCCCGCGCAAATTGACCGAGTTAGGAGGATATTACAAAACAATTCGGCCAGTCTTGATGTCGAGGTGCAACAACGAGCTGTTGAGTACGGAAACTTATTTGGGTATGATGCAATCAGAAAGGGTGTCTTGGAGAAGATGCCTCCGCCTCAAATCAAAGAAGAATCGAGAGTACTTGGTGAAGCTACCAAAAAGCCTAACAAAACGGCTAATCGGAAGTCGAAGCAAATCAAGCCTGCGGAACAGGATCTGCTATTCGACCTCATGGGTGACTCGCCGGCTGCAGACATCAGTGGTACTAATGGGTCCCAGAATACAGACCTTCTTGCAGATATTCTCGGCGGCGCCTCGTCGCCACAAACTACTGCTCCTAACCCTCAACAATCTAACATGAGTTCCATCATGGATCTATTCGGAAATTCTGGTCCCTCCCAAGCTGTGGCACCTGCAGCTGCTCCTTCAAACGACTTATTCTCTGGCATGTCCTCTCCTCCACCACAAGCAAGCGCACCAAGCATTCCAACTCATCCTTGCTACGACAAGAACGATCTCAATGTGACTCTGCAACTGCAAAGAAATGCGGAAGGCATAATTCAAGTTCTTGCGCGCTTCAAAAGCACTTCAATGCATCAGTCATTGTCCAGTGTTGGCTTGCAAGCTGCAGTCCCCAAGACCCAGAAGCTGCAGCTCAACGCTATTTCGAGCGCCGATCTCGGACCTGGTTCCGAGGCTACTCAAAGTATGAGGATCACGGGTAGTAAAGGGGTACGTAACTCGTCAATAACATTTGGCTCAAGCACTAACTTCTACAGCCACCGCTGCGTTTGCGTCTCAAAATTTCGTACATACATCCGTCAGCGGGTCAAGTGACGGATCAGGTAGACTGGTCGGAGCCAAGGTAAATAAAAAGCATATGAAACCGTCCGGAGTCGGCGATGGAAAGAAATCTGTGAGGGCCATAGATTCATAGGGTGGTGTAGACACTCATGAACTGGATCAGTAGCAGATAATCACGTCCTTTTAGCGTCAATAAACAATTTTTTTTCGAGATGTTGATATCAAAGTACAACGCTGCACTTTTTTGCAGTTATGTTAGAGGACCCCACCAGTATATTCGTGCTTAGATGAGATGGTTCCCTGTACCACTTGAGTCCAGCTTCCCTATTCCCCTGCTAAGGATTGGTGATCCTTTACGGAGTACGGAGGTCACGGCAAAAAGTTTGGAAACAGGACCTTTAGGCGGTTAATGACTAATACTACAGCAACAGGTTACAGAGGTGTGAGCAACCTAGTCCTCTTTTGCCCTGCCTAAGCACGCTATAATCTGCATACTACGTTCTATAGATCGGGTAGAACAGGGGCTGGTTATAGGCTCTTATGCGCTATAAGTTGTCGCGACATCCCTATAACCGCCTATAGCCTCTATACTTTCCAGGTTTTGCCGTGACCTTCGTAAGCTAGTGAGGACTGCGGCCGCCTCTTCAACCTGACTCAAACGTCACCTCCACATCTTCTATCTCCCCATCACAATAACCATCAACCCACTTCACCCAATGAGACCAACGAAACGACTCGTACTCCAAAATCTACGCAGAATGACAACAACTCCAATACCAAGAGCGAACTTAAGCCACATAGAGAGAACAGCAGAGGAACCCCGTGATCCAGTCTCGTTCCACTCTCCTTATCTCACGAAACGCAGTTGCACTAACTCAGATAGTAGTCACTACATCGTGTGACCCTAAGTAGAATTGATCAAGTCAATGACACTATCCGTTTATTGAAATTGCAAAGTGCTACAGGAGAACCAGCAATTAAGTTCCTTCCAGGCCAATGGCTCGACGTACATATCCCAAACCTCCCCAAACCGGGCGGTTTCACGATAACTTCACCTCCTTCGAAATCATTGCCCCAAGCCAACGCAGCTTCCAGCTTGGAGAAATCATCTCCACGGTACGTGGAACTTGCCATCCAAGCCTCACCAGATAATCCAGCGGCCGCCTTCCTGTGGCGTCCCGCATCTGAGATCCTAAATACGCCGCTACTCCTTAGAGTTGGTGGAAGTTTTGTGTGGCCTCCTCAGAAGTTTTATGGGGGTAAGGAAGGGGTGAAGAGGGTTGTGATGGTGGCAGGTGGTGTGGGCATTAATCCATTGATGTCTATGCTGAGTAGTATTGTGGAAATTCCTGAGAAAGATAAGACGTTCGAAGTCACATTCTTTTACTCTGTGAAAGAATTAGATCCTCCTGGACGACCAGAGGAAATATTGTTTCTGGAGCGCTTGTGTGGCTTTAATGGTGTTCTTGGGAAGGGATGGCTACGGCTGCATCTTACTGGGTCAAGCAAAGCCTCCATCGAGAAAGAGAATCACTTGGCCGTCAATGGCGAGGATTTGAAGATAACTCGCGGTCGAATCGCGATTGATGAGGTTATGGATGCTCTTGGTCCTGTGAATGAAAGGAAGAGCACCGTGTGCTACGTGTGTGGCGTTCCAACGATGACAGATCAGTTGGTTGAAGAGATTCAGCAAGCCGAGGGCATGGATCCCAGACATGTTCTTTTTGAAAGATGGTGGTGATATTCTCCCATTTAATACTCCTGATAAGGCTTGATGCCTGTCGGCAACTTGTGGTAACCAAGTAGGATTTCTGATCATAAACCATATCACGCTCATTTCGAGATCCTCAAATTTACTCAAACCAAGTCGATATTCGGAGACAGAGAGAGCCGTGGACAGCAACTACAGAGGGCTCAGCTTGCATTCAGAGACAGCTCAAAGTATATACTGTCCCACCCGAATCTCCACATTAGAAAAGGCAAGTCAAGCTAAGATGAAACGAAGGATAATCGCAGCTCTTGCTCTCAAAAGTTCAGCACAAGGATAGCCTTCAAACGGAGCAGCGGATTTAGTTCTATGATTTCTCTATTCTTCGACGCCCATAATCCGGGACTTTCGTGCCTGATCCTCTTCTGTCTCGTCGGTACTATATATCCAAGCGATACTCATTCCTACCCTCCCTGTTCATAGTTTATGCCACAATAACTCATAGTGACGCCCGAGCGGGAAGTACGCCATCCAGCCCAAATACAATTAACTTCGTCTCTCCCTTTCCATTCTTTGTCTTTTTTGTCTCATCTGAGGACCGCACCATCAACATCGCCAATAGAGGCCGAGGCTGAGGCGGAGGCGCATCCACATATCCATCCAATCCATCCAATCCACCCAACCTTGCCCGTTCTGGCTTCATAATATGACCCTTCTTCGGCGTAACGTACGTACGAAATAAGTCTCCAAGTCCGCGTTCTATCTGCTGGAGACGTTCCATTTCGACAGTGTGCGGACTCGAGTCGGGGATATCTGGGTCTTGGTTTCCCCCACTAGGAGTCTGAGGTCGAATTGGATCAGGGCATGTATGCTCCCTGGGGAAGACGGCGTTTGCCTGACTTTGGGCGCAGACGCTGCACGGTGATGATGGAGGTGTTGGTAGCCCGTATGAAATGACTGTTTGTTCCACGGGCTTCGGCCTCCGATTGGGGTTTTCTACCGTAGGTCCACAACATAGGAACAGCCATATATTCCTCATGTAACCCCGCAACTTGTCGATAAATGGAACTGATTCTTACCAAAGAAAAGTTCAGTTGGTATCAGTGACATCACCGGAGAATAACTTACCGTTACCTTCGTTATGAGAACATCTATGATCGGGAACCGGGCTCCTCTTCAAACAAGTCCTTTTCTTCTTCTTTCCTCTCTTAATTTTTAACAGCGGGTTTTCTGGGCGTCCTGGCCTCTTCCTGACGCAACATTTTCGACGATCTCTGCCGCAATGAAGGCATATAGTCGTTGCAAGGAGCAAGGCGATGACGAAAATGAGGACACAGAGGATTATTATCTTTGTCTTAACTGCACTGTTGTCGAGGTTCTTGGCTGGTTCGATTGGGTATATACTTGAGGGCCCTCTTGTTATGGAAGGAACGCAAACTGGAGTTGTCGTGGATGGACGGGCTGTATATGACATGGCGGGAGCCATATTGGATGTTGATGGTGATGATGTGTAGAAGATGAATGTTCGGCTTTGAATAGTATTTGGTTACATTACTCAAACTTCTGTCGTGCCTACCTCGAAAGTAGTTCATGTTACCAAAGTACCATGGCTTCGAACTTACCTAATTCGTAAAGTTAGGATGCTCAATGAGAAAGTACCAGCAGCCTCTGCGTTACTGGTCAAATCTCTTCGTATTCTTTTATCTTGCTTTAAGGTATTTGGTCCAAATTAAACATATAGACGACGACAATGCGCACAGCACACCAATACAAAAGCCAGAAAAATAATTGTATTATCTTCTCTTTTTCTCTACCCACTTTCTATTCTCTCCTGTGTTAATCAAGCCTGCCCACCAAGATATACTCAAGCGATCAGTGCCTTCCTCATTGTTAACAAATTCGCTCACTAACATTTTACTCAATACCAACACCATACAAGACTGTTTATCTACTTATTACAACCTTCACTACTTTTG
This sequence comes from Pezicula radicicola, assembly GCA_003008705.1. Lineage (NCBI taxonomy): Eukaryota > Fungi > Ascomycota > Leotiomycetes > Helotiales > Dermateaceae > Pezicula > Pezicula radicicola. Next base: position 777,386 of record PDUO01000007.1, on the reverse strand, counting down.
GAAAATCGTTACTAAATATATAATCAAACCACTAATCAGTTGTACAAAACACATCAAATAATAACCCGGAGGTCCTATACTAATCACGTGGTTCTTGCACCAAGCAACCTGGAAACTAGTCCGACGTGGTTTAAAGATTCAGTTAAGCAGAATTTCCATGTCGCCAAACCGAGAGTCAGCACCTGTAGCTCGCCCTTTAGCTCAGTTGGTCATGTCACACCTCCTCAATAAAAGCACGTTTCGAAGTCAGCAGTAAAGAATTCAGTACGGTACGTCTCGAAGTATTGTTAAGAGAATGAAATAAAGCGCATTTCGAAGTAGCTGGTGTTCAGTAAGATACATTTCGGAGTCTCACAGAAAGAAAGATGTAGAGATTGCCCCAGTGGGAAAGCTCGAACTTTTTGCTAATTGTGATTCCTTTTTTTTTTGGTTTTTGAGACTGGCTTCTCTTCAATGCCATCATGTTAGCTACGCAAGCGAAAAAGTAGTAATGCATCGTTGCTGCCGAACTTACTAGTGCACCCTCCGCAATGGGTTATGATGGCGAAAAAGTAGTAATGCATCGTTGCTGCCGAACTTACTAGTGCACCCTCCGCAATGGGTTATGATGGCAATGTCTCAATTTGCCCTGGTTTGGCGAATTTCAGTCTTAAAGCTTACAGTGGTAACCCTTTCTGTATCTCATCACAAACATAACTTCTTTCCTCAGAACCGATATATTATCCTACCTACGCAAGGAATATTAGACAGGAAGCAAGCCACAAGCCGCAGCATTTACCAGCCTTATACTTACCCTATTACTCACGATGAAGCATCCACCAACCCCCTACCCTACTCAGGGAACCACAACAAATCCTCAACCCAACACAGACCAACCAATACACCCACAACGACCAATAAACTTCCCACAACCTCGCCGCAAGGTCACAAACCCAACCACCAACAACCCAACACATCCAAACCCTCTCAACCAACAACCACCTCCCCAAAACACACAGAGAAGAACCCGTTCCTCCAGCACAAACCAACCCCACCAATCTCTACACACACCTCATAAACCACGAACCAACCGCCTTTACCAAAGAACACCATATTCATTCGCACTAACACCATTTCGAAAAGATGACATTCTGATAGATATACCGGAATTAAGTATTGGGGAACCGGCTGTTTCTTTGGAGGATCAGAAGAAGGTTTTTAGGGAGGAGACGGCTTATGTGGAGGATAGGTGTGGGGGGTGGGTTAATTTTTGGGAGAGGGGGGAGTGGGAGGTTGTGCAGAGGAGGAGGAGGGAGAAGGGGAGTAGGAGGGGAAAGGGTAATGGGAAGAGTGGAAAGAGTGAGAGTGGGAAGAAAGGGGGTGAGATGAAGGGTGGGAATAGTGGGAAGGGCGTTGGGGGGAGGAAGAGGGGCGATGATGGGAGGTTTATTTGAAGGTCAAGCTTTTGTTTGGGTGGTGGTTGGGAGGTTTGTGATATTGGCATAGTGCAGATAGCGAGCGTGTCAGTAAGAACCAAGGATTAAAATTAAAACTAAATGTAAAACAAGGTGATGTAGAAGTGAGTAATGAGAGAAAACAACCTCAAGCATTTATTGTATCCGTGTGCTTGTCGACGAAGAGTAGCAATATCTAGTCATCTGTAACTCACATTGAAATATACCTCTCCGCCCCAATCACCTTTCAGACTATAAGATCTTGCTTCAAAAAACATACCGAACGTCTTTGCTTGTCGGCAATATGAAAGTTTGATACTTCATCCTGCTTCTGGAGTGATAGTCTAAAATTAGTCATTTTAGCGGTGCTAAGTATCTAAAAATAAGCCTATATTAATTGAAATATATGAAATACTGTCACATACGATCATAGACTGATGAGAACTGGGCATCCCGTCCGCTCTGCCATACATAAGCCTCAGATCGGTAGATTAGTAGTTGGGTGGGTGACCATCAGCGAATACCTGCTGTTGTATGTTTTTGCCTTTTTGCCATTCATTTTATACTCAATAGCAAAAGTTTCTAGCTATCTAACATCAATCAAAGTAGACATTAAATTCAATGGCCTTAGGTATCACAACTTAAGTTCTAGTTGTAACTAATTTAATTACCTTAGGTGCCACAATTTTAAGTAGGGGAAATGGGTTGCCCAAGTTAAGCATGTTTCCTAAATCAAGTGAGCTATTCAAGTCCATCTCTTTTGTCTAAATAGATAGCTGCTCAAAACAATCCCTTGTAAACCAATTAGTACCACAGATGAAAGAGAGGACAGGAAGTGGAAATATTTAATGGTATATATTTTGCTGCTTCACCACCAGGAAAGTGGCTGAATAATATTATTTTAGAGCGTTTGTTTGCTTTTCGTGTGGGGAGGGGAATTGACCGTGGTTTAATTTTAGCTTGGTTAACCTGTTGTTGTGAGTCTACAGTACTGATAAAATTCAAAGCTCGGAGATTTATTTAACTACATAGCCTTCAAAGAAGAGAAAAAGAAGAGAGAAAAGAACTTCTTCGATAACGTTCAATCTCCAGTCATTGATTGTTTTCGCACTCACGTGTTAGATAAAGTTTTCAACTGTGTGCTTACTGCCCAAGACAATACGTGTAACTACTTAACACTAAAAGTCCGAACAATAGCTAAAAAAAAGAGCTCTACGAGTAGCTGAAGGTGTTGCTTAGTGCAGCAAACAGGGCAAACATAGTCACATGACTATTTCCGTATTTGTTCAACATAGTCATTCAGTCAACTTAGCGCTTATAGGATCCTCTCTACCATTCTAGTCGCTGGGTGACTCTTTCTAATCGCACTATATTAGTTCTAAGTAGAAAATCAACCAACTAGCAAACTTTTCAATAATCAGGCAGTTTTGTGGGCCCTTAGTGCGGTTTTATGTTATGTGTAAAATTGTAGATTTAACTTGTGAATATTTTTATCTATGAATTTTTAAGCTATTTAATTCTTTTCGATTTTCGGGGCTACAAGTGTGTATTAAATAAAAGTTATTAAATACTAAGTCTTTCTGCTTTGCAAGTTGTAGTCGTGTTGATAATGCCCTTAGGGCAACATAGAAAGGCAAGAGCTGTTGTAGTTCCGACAATCGAGCCCGGCTTGTATACTAGCGCACAAATTGTGTTGATCGATACACACAAATTATTATATATCATTTCCAAAACTCATTTAATTGGGGTTTTCATTGCAATTTTAAACAGGAAATATTATCTGAGATGGTTGACAGATGGGAAGGCAATAGCTAAGTTCTCTCGCTTATAAGCGACGAGTTGTCAACACTACGCTTTTTACATTGTCAGTGCCTTGAAACCTTGATTGATTCAATGGTTTCACATGTTAAAAATAGAAATCTGTGCCACGTGTCATTCTTGGGTAGGCTAGAATAGCAAAGATTGATTTTCTAAGATAGTTGAATAGCTTATCTAGACTAATAATGTTGCGGATTGCTTATCTGGTTAAACTGTTGACTCACACCATGTACTAAAACAAATGTTTCTGACTTCTTTTAGAAGATTTAATAGACTAAAGTCTGTTAGCTTAGAACTGTTGACTTTACTAAGGTGTCGGGAATGGCTCTTGTTGATAGTTGAATAGCTAATTAAAACTATTAAATATTACTCATTGCACAGCTGATCAAGAGTTGACTCACATTGACCCACATTGATTGCTATTACTGTTCTTTCTATTGAATAGATAAGTTTTAATAGCCTAAAGCTTGTTAGCTTGGAACTGTTGACTTAGCTAAGGTGCCGGGCATAGCTCTTGTTGACAAGTCTGTTAACTATGTGTTTTTAAGTGAAATTTAGTACTAAAACGTTCTTATTAGTTTGTATTCTTCAGTGTGACGTGGCAGTGCTACTTCGCTGTATGAGTCAACTCTCAAGTGAGGAGCTAGGAATTTAGCCCCCTGAGAGCGCCCTGAGAATGTATAAGTAAGAGGCTTCCCCCCGCCCCAGCTCCTGTTTTTTTTTTTTTTCTTGCACCAATATCACAATACTCACAAACCGAATCCAAATTTTTCAAACATTACAACACTATCACTTCAACATTACAATACTCAACACTCAACATAACATCACTCAACACTCAACATAACATCATGGCTTTCGTCAACCAAGACCTTGACTTCATTATGCCCCGCCGCAGACAGCGTCAAGCTGCTCCTGCTCCGGTGGTAGAGCCGTTGACATCATCGCCAACTTCTGAACTTCTCATGTACCGAAAGCGCCCATCTCCTATGGAGTGGGATAGCTCCATGGAAGAAGAGGAACGACAACCAAAGAGACTTGAGTCTTCGGACCAACGTCTATCACGAGATGTCACGGACCTACTCTTCGTTCGTCGAAGAAAGCGTGAGGCCTCTTCGGGAGACAGCAATGTCGAACGACCACGCCAGAGACTCATGATGAGGCACGTACCTCAAAACTATCGCGAGGTAGTTAACTATGAGGACTTGGGTAACGGAGACAAGGTCAACATCACCGGCTGCTATGTCCAACAGTACATTCAGTCAACCTTTGATAATCCGCTCTACCCTAACCCTCTCAAACAAACACTTCCACCCAAACCCAAAACACCTGCAACCCAGACTGTCAAACGCAAATCAATGACCATGGTGGACGGAGTCATGGTTTGTAAGTTCTGATCAGTACTGGTGAGCATGAACAAGGTGTGATGGGGGAAGACCAAAAAAACAAAAAAAAACAAAAAAAAAACAAAAAACAATCACCAAAAAAGTCGAAAACATAAAACAATCACCAAAAAACATCCACGATATTATTTACGACATCATATTACGCCATTTATGTTTTCGCATGGACACCCAAAGAGCATCACCACTTGTATCCTAGCTTCCTTCAATGGCCCGATACTCGTGGACTCTTTGTCAACTACTTAGCATTCGTCAGACTTTCGGGAGTCGCTATTGTAGTCTGGTTGTCTCCGTCCACCAAACCCGTTACGCCAGGTTAGACCACCTATAAAAGTCAGGTTAGACTTCCCTACAAAAAGCCAGGTTAGACCACCCTTCAACAAAGTCAAGTTAAACCTCTCTCCAAAAGGTTAGGTTAGACCACCCTTAAACAAGTCTAGTTAAACCTCTCTTCAAAAGGTTAGGTTCGGCGGCTCCCTCCAAAAGTTGCCATGGTTATACCTACCATTTAAAAGGTGCTGGTAACGCTCCCCCCAAAAGCGTCGCTACTTTCCTGGAGTCGACTTCTCATTCGGAGTCAGAAGCTTTATCAAAAAGGCTTCTGGAGTTGTCGATCTCATATCCCCAGAACAACCCAAATGAAATAACCGAGCCCGCGCCACTACATCATACCCCGGCTGCGACCAGTGCTCAAGGTTCCGCGACACCTCAAAAGTCTGCGTGGGTGGGTTGGCCTTTCTCATATTAACGGATGCGTGGAGCTTCGATGAGTTGGGCCTTCCTATCCTCCCCCTAAACACCCTCTTGGCCCGGCCGGCCACCAAAATAACCTGGACCCCCAAAAAAAACCCATACGGCTCCCTTCAACAGCAAGACCTGGTAGGAGTAACCACGACGTTCCCCAATCCCCATTATGTGCAGGTGCCACTTCAGACCACCCTCTTCCAAGAGTAAACTACGTCCCTCTTCAACAGCTTGCTGGTAAGGGTAACCAAACGCCGTTCCCACGTGCGAGGCACCACGTTTCTATCTGCCCCCTTCTGTGTTGGAAGTATTCACAGACCCAAAAACATACACCTATACTGTCATGTCCGACTTTATACCCTTTATGTCATCCTAGCAACGTCCCGCTAAACATAAAACCCCGTGCTTAATTGTCCTCGAAGACTTTATTCACACCCGTAACTAAGCAACGTCCCGCTTTTTACAAATCTGCGCTCACGGTGAACTTGGACCACCCGCAACCATACATGTAGCTCACTGTCTTCTTTCTTCGCAAAGACATATAAACAAAGCTTGGTATAACCAAAAAAAATGTGCTGGAAGTAACACTTGAAAATTACACCCAACCTCCTCGAGATCCGTCTCGGAGCTTGTAAACTATGATGGAAGCAAACATAGTCATACAAAATGCACCACCCCAAACCTTTTTGGCCCGGCCCCCAACGAGACGTGTTCTCAATTTGCACTCGACGATAACATCAAGAGCCCCAGGCAGTTGAACCCCCGTACTTAAGCAACGTCCCGCTTCTTTACAAACTTGCGCTCACAGTACATTGTTTAAAGCAAGTACTCGCAACAGAGTGGCCAAATCGCTCTGACCTCGTGCCGTAGCTCAAACTCAGCACACAACCAGAAAAACCCGCTCCACCGGGGAAGTACTCGTAGCTCCTCTATACTACCCCTTTTAGACAGCTCGTACGTTTTCGCCATGCCGTAGCTCAAACTCAGCATACCCAAAAAAAACTCAAAATCTCCGAACGCCTGAGCACCCCCTCCTACATCAAAAGCTCGCGACCCCAAAACAAACCCCCTTGCGCTCACAGCTGAATTCAACAGCTCGCAAACAAAAAAAAACCCAAACCCTCAACTTGCACTCGACGATTACATCAAGAGCCCCAGGCAGTTGAACCCTTGTACTTGAGCCTAGCTCTCGCACATCTGTACTGGGGAGCCCACAGGAAAGACAGCGACATCAACAACTACTTCACAACAACAACAACAAATTGCAACTAAAACTCCTCGAAGAGTTGGCAATCTTTCATGTGCCGCGGCTTCTCAGCCCTCGCCTTGAATAAAAAAAATACAACAACAAAAAATTCTCATGCCGCAGCACGTCCGCTCTCGCTTTGAATAAACAAAACCAAAACCAAAAAAAAACAAGGATCCAAAACAACCGCCAATATATATCATCCCAAGGAAACCAAACACAATCAAACCCAGGATCTAAACAAACAAACAAACACACACACACACATACACATACACATACACATTGGACTCAAAGCATCCCCCAAGAGGGCGTCAACATAAACCATATCAAATCAAGCTCGCTCAAAATCAAAAGGCCATAACATCATTCTCCCCCCCAAAGGGAAAGGCAGTCCGGCTCATTACGATGGGTAGTCCTTACACTTTATGTGCGACGCACGGAGTACTGCAGTACGTGAGCCCTCGTGCCACTACAATCATATCAAATCAAATACATCAAGTCATACAGAGCCAAAGAGCCATCAGAGCAATATCATAATTCTCCCCCAGAGGGAAAGGCAGTCCGGCCCACACTGTGGGTAGTCCTTACACTTCTATGTGCGACTTACGGAGTACTGTAGCATACAACATCATCGTACAAAAGTCAGAATCACCCAAGTCAGTTAGTGAGAGAGAAAGATACCTCACTTTAATCAAAGTCATCCATTAAGCCGGCAGATCAAATCAATCAGAAATCATAAAACATCATAATACTCCTACGGGAAAGGCAGTCCGGCTCATTACGGTGGGTAGTCCTTACACTTTTATGTGCGACGCACGGAGTACTGCAGTACGTGAGCCTCGAGCCACTACATCATCAAAATCAAAAAGAGAAAACCATAGACACTCAAAGAGAAAACCACAGACACTCTATCAAATCTTGCGCAGGCTGGCAGTCCGGCCCAAAAGGTGGGTAGCCCTTACACTTTCATGTGCGGCGCACGGAGTACTGCAAAACTGGGAGGAAGGGAGGAGATTGTCTCAACTGAGATAGGTGGGATGCACCTCCGGTGGGTGTTAATCCGAATGGAAAGAAAGGAAACCTGGAAGACTTTACGACAACTATACATCAATACAAACAACAATACAACACTATCTGGAACCTGGTATTACATGGATGGAAGGAAGGATATGTATAGGGATTGGGATATGATCAAGAGTTCATAAATTGAACGGATCAGTGTAGCATAGACAGGATCAAAGAGTTCATAAATCGAACGGGTCACAAGAGAGAAGTAGTATAGGATCAAAAGAGTTCATAAATTGAACGGATCACAGGAGAGAAGTAGTATAGATAGGATCAAAGAGTTCATAAAGTGAATGGATCATAGTAGTTAGACAGGATCAAGAGTTCATAAATTGAATGGATCAATGTAGTTAGATACGATCAAGAGTTCATAAA